>NNCF01125901.1:1123638-1146488 GCA_002313205.1 Laupala kohalensis | reverse complement strand
GAACAGCAATATTTCGTAATAAACCCATGTCCGGAAATATAATAATATATAAACCCATATATAATATATTTGTGTAATATATCCCCCGTTATCTACTAACACCTCAAAATCATTCCTGTCTCCCATCTGTGGAGCTGTTTTCTCCTCGTAGTCCTTTTTTACACTCATCCCTAATCATCTCAATCATTGTCACGTATTCCACCTCGTTGACTTAGGTAATTAATTCTTGTGGACGTCATCAGCGTTATTGTCACTAGCAATCGCCTTCAGTCTTCGAACTATATTATTGTAATGCACTCGCGACAGTGTATTACATATGATTTCTGTGCTTATACACCTATGTATTACGGGTTACTTACAGCATCACGCACGAACTGGGGCTCAGCGGGCAAGAACTCCACACCGTCGTACCTCTTACCATGCTTACAAAGCAGACTGTACAGCAGATTAACCCCTGTAGATGCAATCTCGGGCTTCTGCTCGGTCTCTGTGCCCAAACCCGACTGCCTTTCTGTGTCCGGGTCGAAATAGTGCCCAACGAGCCAATGTCACGTCACATCGAGACCCTTTATCTACGACGTACAGAAGACGTCACTTTTATTGTTCGCAATATTGACAATTTTGGGTAATACTGTGAAAATGCGTGATTCTGCACTGGTTAATGGTGATATGAAATAATACAGTAGATTTGCATATAAAAGGCACATTCTCTCCAATGAGTGTGCCAGGTGTGGTAGCCAGATTAGAGTTCTTTAATATTTTTTTAACATCTGAGAATTAATTCTTTGAACAATATAGGTATTATATTTAATTATCAATACTTAAAGTAGAATGTTTTCGCTTCATACGGAAAGAACGCGAAATTTATAACCCTTTTAGTTTTCAAGATCATACGTATTAAACATAAAAACAAAATAATAATTATGTATGTTAGTAAGATAATGAGTTTCTGATCTTGTCCACTCATGTATACCTTTTTCTCCTGCCTATTTTATCTTTCGCGTCTCGTCTCTATGACGTCCTTATTTCGGCCCGGACACGGACCCGCCATTCTGTAGTCTTTCTCAATGCCTTCAGTCAAAGAACGTAAACTTCCTTCATCAACAGTTGCGAACGCCACCAACGGTTGGGTACCGCCTCTTCGCACTCGCTTCTGCCAGACGTAAGGTACCGTTCGATGCCGTTATATTGAGTGGTCGACAAAAGCATCGACGTTCCCCCTCCGTGCATGCGTTGCTGTCTCCGCTCTATAATTAACTGTTCCGCCTCATAAAGAATAAACTTCATGAACAATATTTCCTCTTGTCTCGCTTACGACCGAGTGGGACACGAAGAGGACAGAACACATGCTTCACACTCCCAAGAATGCAAGTGTTTACTCCGATATTGTATGATTTGTTGTCAGAATTGAGTTTTGATGTGTTAATTGAGGAAAAATAAACCACAATATAAATATGACCTCGTGTGGGTGGGTTTCAATGAACGGGCAGACAAAAAGTCTTGAATCCAATTGCACACTTGCACTGATATCCCCCAGATTTAGGGGGGGAAAACCGTCATGAAGTTATCAGAAATAACCAATTAAAAAAGAAAGATATTTCTTAAAAATATCTCATGAAAATTTCGAGCTTCCATTAGATGCAAATGCGGTAATAGGTATAATTTCCCGAAAACTCTTCATTATAATTTGAGAAAAGAAGTATCATAATGAACAAATATATTAAACCGAGAACAAAATTTGAAAAAATATTTGGAGGATATTGAATTTTGAAAGTGTTTCCCGCGTAATGAAGTATAACATCGAGTTTTCCATCGTAGTTTTAGATTCGTTTAATTTTCCAAGAATATTCATCTGATATGAAAGATATCTAAGGAAAAAATAGTAACCCAGGGACCTGAGCGTTGAAATTGCGAAAAAATTATGAACAATATAAAATCTGATCCCTTCCACCATGGTGCATTTGGCATGAAGGGGTACTTTTAAAAAAGGGAAATAATTCAGTAAAAACATCATTGTGTGTAGTTCTGTTACAGATCATTCTGATCATTGTGTGATTCTGTTGTTTCCCTACTGAGTCTTCGCCGTATTTGTTGATGGTGTTTTCAAGAGGCAGATACAAATTATTTTACAAAATTATTATTTCATTTTACGATGGGCCTACCCTATGGTGGATAGTTCGCGAGGTTTATTGGTGACTGTACTGTCCGTTGTCTTGAACAGTATAACCAATGCTAGTGCCTGGTTAATTCAGCTACTCGACATATTTGTGTATGAATCAGACTGAACTGTCGTCAAGCATTATCCGAATGATAATAACCTGGCCATGTTAAACAAAAATATCTTATAAGAAATTGTAAGTGAATTTTTTCAAGATTTTTGAGTAACCAATTTGATTTTAAAAAGTGAATTTATATTTAAATTGTGTATTAAATTTGATCATGCAGTATTTTTTTTCTTTGGATCCTGAATAGTTATGTCATCACAAATATAAAAAAAACAATTGTAAAATTTAAAAAAATTTGTTTTTGTCGCTCCTTTTTCTTCTCGAAAATCTGGTGACACCCGTATTCCCAAGACCTTTTTTTTTCCTGTTGACCAAGGAATTTTGCAAGTCCTTAAAAATCTTATTGTAGTACATCACGAATGTTTGGATTTCGTGGATAATTAAGATGTATAAAACTGGATTATTTGTTCGGTGTCTTCGTGTTCCATCCTTTCGTATATGCTTCATGTCGTATGGGCGATGCCGAGCGTTGTCGTTTCGTCCCCGCCGTTCGGCTAATAGAAGTCATCAGCGTAATGGGCGCGCAGAGAATGAGCACGATGGTGGCCGGCGTCTGCCGCTGTGGCTGGTGGCTCGCTGCTGCCTCGTCGGGCGATGTGGGTGGCAGGGTGGCGCGGTAGAGAGAGAACCGTGGCGCTACCGGAAGGTCAGAAGAAAATGGTCGGAAAAATTGAATTTATCCTGATGAGAACTTGCGAACACGATCGCACGGGGTGAAAGTGGACGTCGTTCGTTAATTACCGAAGATAAAGGTGAGAAATGGAGATAGTGAAACTTTTTCGTTGAAGGATGTTCGAAGGATGTAGCGGGGTAGTAATTTGTTTCCTATGGGAAAATCTTGTGATATAAAAACACGAATGCTTTCATATGTATGAGGATTTATTGTGACAAAATAGTGTGATGACTAATGGGAGGGGTAATGTAATTATGTTCAAATTAGAATATTTATATTTCAGATAAAATGAGTCATTCCACTTATTCATTCAAAGTATTCGAATTTTAGGATACTAACAACATTGGGATGATCGATTGTATTAAATAATGTTTATGTTAAATTTAAAAAATAATGAAATTAATTTAAGGATACTAAGATTAAAGCCATTAACAATCAATAAATCTTGTACATACGACTCTATAGATAATTATTAATTTGTCTACCCCATTTTTTGAACAGACGCTATTTAACGGGTTAATAGTTCACATTACAACGTTTCGACCTCTTTACTGGTCATCATCTGGTTGAAAAACATCACGATTTTAAAACGGTTGAAAAACTTCTTGGGTCTGTTGACTCAATACCATTTACACATGTGCAGACTGCATACTATTCAATTGTGATATATCCTCTGAAAACAGTGAGTTGTTATTATTTAATCGTCAATAAAAAGGGCAAAAACCAAAATAAAAAATAATGCATATTATTAATATGAAAGTCGTGTAGAAATTTGCATTATTTTAAATAAACGTAATGAACAAATAAGTACCGGACATTATGCAATATAGTGAGGAGGAGACTCATCCCCAAGAAAAAGGATACACCATGGAATGCGTGACTGCCCGAACGTCACTTGGGTAATGTTCCTATCACGCCACTTTTTTGTAGCTTTGAATGAAACTGATCGGTGCTCCAGTCGATAGTGAGAATGTTGGAAGGGAAAGCTAATTTTGGCCCTGTTTATTTTCTAATTATTTAGTTTCTAAAGTGATTACAATTTGTGACTTATCCTGAAGCAACTCGAAGGCTGTGTTTAAAATATTTTTATTCGTTAAAAGAATTTCCTGAATATTTTAGATATAATTTTGAGTACAGTAAAAAATAAGGTATTAACATTCGAAAGTGACTTAAGTAAGGCTTAATTAGCAGCAATATCGTTTCCTAGAATTTCTTGAACTTTTGGAGGATGAATGGTTCCACTACATTTTGTTGTTAAAATTTCCAAAGATGAAGAAAAAAAATATAATCATTACCGTCCTCTATTTTTTGGCTCTGCATTATTTTTACCAGTGCTTTAAGCAGTATTGAATTGATCATTACAAGAAAAAAACCTCACCTGTTTTTGAAAATTTTATTTGACCTAAAATTGGGATCTGAGCAATGGAAATCTAGAGATATAATTAAATTGTTGAAAGTCTTTTCGTGCGTGATTTTTTATTATCAACTACGTATTGTAACATTTATATGAATTTATTTCTTTTCTACGATCATTCTCTATTTATCGTTTAATTTAAGTTAACACATTTCCTTCGATGGTTTTTAAGATATATATATATATATATATATATATATATATATATATATATATATATATATATATATATATATGATAGTTTGTAACGAAATATTCCCGATACTATTAATCCAACAATAATGTTGTCAAAATGTGTAGAATGTCTATATTAGCGAACACCTGAAATATATCCTAAGTAGATGAAGTCCGGTTTTCTTTAAGACAAATCTTAATGTAGATCTATAAAACAGCGCTGAATAAAGTACATTAAAATATCAATTGCAGTGTCAATGTCTCTGCAGATAAAGCTACTAATCATTTGAATGCGTCAAATTATTAGCTTCAATTCGCGACGTACCTTAGTGGAAACCGCATGTCAGCATCCTCGTTCTCTTAGGATATATTTGAGGTGTTCGCTTTTAATAACTCGCACTGTATATTTCGAACTTCATTGAATCGAGTTTGTCTCTCTTAATTTTGATTTAGAAGTCCCTAGAAAATGATTCAATTTCGATATTTACGTCGCGTGAGAAAGCTAGGAGTAATACTCTGGAGTCTCTTGACTGTATTGAATCCTTTCAACGTCGATGGTAGATTGAATGAACTTCAGCAAAAGAACCGTTCTGGAATGCGTGACGACGCGCTAAGTCTTCGTAAATAGCATCGTCCTCGCTTTAGCACTATGAGAAAATAACTAAATTCCTATTATGAATTATATTTTATGCATTCCTACTCCTAGGTCTCTGATAAGTTTTACCTGTCTCATAGGTGATGAACTGAAATTAGACTCCATTTGGACACACTAAGTTTTTATACAGTAATCCATTGAATCTTTCATGCATTAAATTCTTTTTGTTTTAGATTTTTAAGTTTATTTACCGTGTTTATTTGCTATTTTATGTTAGATAATGAATCATGAATGTTGAATCCTCTTTTTAATCTTCTTTGAATACTAATGTATCAGCTCAAACTTTAGTCGTACAAATTGAGACATCTGCATGAATAAACCAGTTCAATTTTTTGATTTCATAATGACAAGTATAAATCCGTACTTACACTACAAAAAATGGTTTCGTTACCAGTGTTCAAATGAGTTATAGTATTCGATGTATGTATGTGTTCATGCTCCTGGGCATTTTACGAGTTCATTCGATTTCTGATGAATTAAAGCTAAATTAACTTTCCTCTTCTTCAACTTCCACAGTTTCACGTCAACGAGTTTCTTCATGTTGATTCATTCGTGACTTCGTCAAATTTAGAAATATTGGAACGAAGGGACACGAGGTATTCCGATTGTCCTTGGCAGGTAATCGGAGGGTGGGGGGATATGCTAATTATGGAAAATATATTATTTTCATGTAACCTAATGCTATGTCAACATCTTGTATTCATTGCAGTAGTCCAAATAACATCAATTTATTTCGATTTTTTTCTTCGAAAGGACATTTTGGGTGATTTATTGATTCATCTACATTCTTAATCAACTATACCGGATTGTATGGAAAAGATACGGCGCATTGGTGAAGAACTATGAAAAATTATATTAGTTCGTGTGGTTTTCTAATCTTCATTTATAAAATTAATATGTGACTTCTGAGTAGAAAGGTAGCTGTCATGACTATGAAAATGGTCGGAAAACTTATAATGAATAATTTAAAAGGTACGTTTTCAGAAAGAAGTTATGGTAATGTTATGTTGTAAGAAATACGAATGAGAACAGCGTTAAAATATGGAATCTAAAATGAGCTTTGAATAAGCAAAGCTCTTCACAAACAACAAAATTGTGATCAAATGACTTTATTCATGATGGAAGTAATTTGTCGTCTTTTTGTTGGTAGTTTGTTTTCATGTACATTTTTTATTTCGTATATTTTATTAATTTTTCAAATTTGTTGGTAACCTCGACATTTACATGTGCGATTCGAGAGAATGAAATACTCAAAATACTTCCAGTTTCTTTTTAATTGTTTTTGGGTGTAGCTCTGATATAATTAGTTCTACACAGCCGTCCATCTATAGTTATGTGTACTGATTTCCGTGTGTGGTCTATTGTTGGTTGAGTTATCCTTTTGTTTCGCAGAAACGCCATTTGAAATGATTTATACATTTATGGTGAGTGCAGTTGGACAAAATTATATCGAGAAACGATATTTACTTGCTGAAAAACAATGACATGTCATTTTATTAGTGTAATGAGTGGCGGATGTAGACCGCAATCAAGGCTAACCGGGGAGATATTTTGTTTAAAAATTATGGTTTTACAACACAAATTTTATAAATATTTCGTTTAAATAAAATACATCAAATAAATAATAAACAATTAACAATCTGGTATTATTAAATAACAATAACATTTATTTATTAAATTTATTAATGTTGTGTTATTAATTGTTACTGTTATTAACAATTATATTATTAATAACTGTAACAATTATAACTAATAACAATTATTAATCTTATGCCATTTATCAACTTCAATTTTATATGTTACGAGTTCAGGTCCAAAGGGGGGGCGGCTATAGCCCCCTTGGCTGCCCGTAGATCCTCCACCGAGTGTAATGTACTAATGTACATCACTTTTATATAGTGAGTTGCAACCGCGGACCTCCTTCCTTCTTGTGAAATGAGTAATCTACTTCTTGAAACATTAGCCCGACAGTTTCTTCACCCACGCGATGTGCGGGCGTAGATCCCACTGCACAGACGACACTCGGCGACCACTTCCTACTTTACATCTACGAGATTGCAATGTGCGTCATGGTGGGATTTGCGGAGGACGGTTATTACTTACTCATCCAAACTAACCACACCATTTACGGTCATTCACGTTTCCCTGGCACTGCCAAGTTTATCGTGTAGAGGTCGGCGTGAACCTCGTGCAGAAATGAGCTACTTAGATTTCTTTGTGTTTTATAAGGGAGAGTTGGAAACAAACACCTTAATGTGACGATTTTGCTATGGAAGAAACCCTGCAACTATTTTGAGATTATTGTGGTGGCAATTGCGAAGTAAAGTGTCTTGGTACCATGCGGTTAGGCAATAGAAGTGCACAAAGGGACAATTCAACAGCGGGAAGCGTCGAAATCCGACAAGATCTTCTTGCACACAGGTTCCATCGAACGTGGTGATTCACATACACTCACGTGGGCTACTGCACCGCAGCTGTGTTTCCATGCTCTGCCGTAGATCATTTGGTAAGGTACTGTTGTTTTCGGTATCGGAAAATTACGTTTAAATATGTATAATAAAAGGAAAATGTTTGGAAGAGAAACGTTCGCTTGAAAATAATTTGAATGTAAAGAAGAGTTGTCATAAATTTTCAAGAATCCAAAATCATTTATTACCGACAGTCACTAGATATGCATAAAATACGCATAAAAGTGCATATTTAATCATTTTAAACTAACAAAATTCCCTTAATATAGTAGATAATAAATATTACCGAGTACGGTAGGATGTTCGCTTTCATTTATTTATTAAGATATTGGAACCAGTTCCTTAAAACGTGAAAATAATTTTACAAAATATTTATTTTTTGTAAAAACGACAAAAAAATCAACATAAATATTAGTTTTTATATCTCATATAATTAACACTGAATGTTTTCAATAATACATTGAGTTTCTTTAATTACTTGAGATTTTTTTTTGGAGCTGTCAAACCTGTCAATAAAAACTTTTCTCTATTTCAACTCTTTGCTACTGTTCCGTTGAAAACGAGAGGAAAATTTCCGGTTGCCTCATATTTTTAGCGCATTGTTTCCTTTCCAAAAGCGGAAGACAGTTGTTGGCAACACTGTGGGAGGATGATGGCGGGCTCTAGCATCTGGTGAGCGTGACCAGTGAACTCGTCATAGAACGATGACCAAGCATCCGAGGAATGACCGGGGTGCTCTGTCGGAGTGCTTGGCTAATTTCTGCGAGCTGTTAGTCATGTGCAAAATTTTCTTTTTCCTATATTCAAGAACGGTACATTATTTATACAAATACCCGAGACATCTGCAATTTATTGATTTCTCTAATGAGAGTGGTACATGATAGATCTTTTGAGTTATGCAATAGAACTATTAAATTTTTGTGAGAAGAAATATGAAGAGAAAATCTAATTGATTATGTGTTTATATGTAACATTTTAATTAATTTCGCGATGCGAACACCGCAATAACGTTTTATTCAATACTCTGACGTAGTCATGGAGGGAGGTACTTATGAAAATTGACTCTCCCACACCCTTGAATTCTCGATCTCTTTGGAGTCATCGAGGTATCCTCTCGTCGATTCGACCATCGATTTTCTACCTATCAATCCCTTCGATTCCGTCTATATGAATGTGTAGAGTATTTGATCATTTTCCATTTCATGAAACCATATGGTGGCTCAGGTGGTAGCTTTTTTTTGGGGGGGGGAGGGGGCTTTAGGGCTCGTCAACATCGAGGTCATTGGAGCTACCCCTCAGGTGATAGCATTCTCGGTTATCACCAAGTCATCCCGGGTTCATTTCCTGGTGGGGCCAGTAATTTGTTTTAGCTTTTCACATTAATTTTCCAGTTCATATTGCTGTGACTACTGAAAAGCGAAACTTTCCTCTATCCACCTCCTACTATCAATAATTCATACTCTTACTAACAACTCCTACTAACTTCTCTACGTGGGCCAAATTGTTGGTAAACCCAGCTAATTGTCCCACATATTAACAATGGCCTACCACCCAACTCCTAACTTCTATCGCTCCTTGTAGATAAGCTTCAATAGCACGCTACATTTCCCATTTACAAATACAATACAATAATTTTAACTTTATGACGTTAAAGAAAAAAAAAGAGATTCTTTTGACCTAAATTACACTTCACCCCATCAGATATAATACATTCGGTACACCGCACCCTATCCAATATAAAACTGTCTCAAGCGAAAATCAAGGTGTAATTTAATCGCTTGAAAAGAAAAGATTCGGTACTGAATTCAAGAGAATAAGACCCCCCTGGGGACTTACAACTAGTAAGTACGTATTTGGCAAACACGGGGCTCCGAGCTGAACCTTCCACTTACTTGTGCGAGACTCCTTCCTTTCTCTTTCCTGACCTTCCTTGGTCACCTCTTGTTCTTTTCGACCCCGACGCTATTAGGGCTAGGGTATCTTTCATTTTCCTCGTTGTAATGTTTTGATGTAATATATGTTTTGAGATGTTTTGTTATGTTGTAATTCAGGAGGGTTTTTAATGGGTATGGTTGAGTCATTCGGCGAGTCCCACACGCGGGGAGAGACATGTTGGCTCACTTTAGTGCGTAACTGCATGTACTGAATTTTAGAGCTCTAATGAACTCGATGTCGACGAGCCGTAAAGTCCAACACAAAAAAAATCAGGAGAATAAGAAAAATTGTTTGCTTTGCATCGATACCTCTCTTCCAGATCCAGATTTTTATCGTTGTAATTATCCGAATCACTGCATAATTAAAATATTAACTGCATGTCCACAAAGACATGGTGACTATCAAAATTGTTTGCAAGAGAGTACACATTTCCGTGTTTGTTTTTTCTTGTTTAAATGGATTCTTACCTACAACCGTAGCAAGTGTTTGAAATTGCGACATTCCACTCCCGGGAGAAAGAAATATTCCGCACTTTAATAACGGACATTTTTATTGTTCAGATTTTTGTTCTTGTACTTTGCTTTGAATTGTTGAACTTATATAAATGAATTATATTAACATGGTTTACCATTATTTCTGTAATTGTTATATAAGTAGAACTTTTCATCTTACTATATATTTATTATTAGATTTAACGTTTCTTTCCTAGTTTGGTACATCAGATGCTTACAATTAATTATTAAAGAATAATTGACTCCTGATGTTCCAAGTTAGGGAAGAAACGTTAAATATAACAATAAATGTACACTAGTGCCTATTATAAAAGCAAGATTTTAGAAGATTGTAAAGAATTATACAATTAGAGGCTTTTCCCTAAGTTGACTGGTCGATTGTCTCCCCTGTCAACATTTTTAAAATTAAAATCGAAGTAAAACTGGACCAAAAAGATGTCTTGTGTTAAAATCTGAACTTCTAAGACTGTCACGGTCTTGTATACCTTTCGAGGATATCTTTCTGAAAACACATCACCGCTATATTTCTGTAAAAATTCAAAATAAAATTTAAAAATACATTTTAAATGGATAAAAAATGTCCTTCGTGAAAATTTATTTGTGTATACGTTCCAACTAAAAAAAATATGATCGAAAATTTTCATTTAGTCGCACATATAAACAGAAATGAAGATATTGATTTAAACAATTTTTTAATGCGAGGAGGGGGGATCAAGTAATGAACTCTTGAAATCCGGAATGAGCTTTTCTCCATCCTTCCAAGATCCTTGTGCTTTCTTACAAGACCATCCTCAAAAGAATAAGACTATTCCTGCTCGTCTAAAGAGCGTGTCTCAATGTATTTTAGTAAGTTAAGGAGAGATCTATCTTCATGACAGTTCGCTGCAAAGACCACCTATTAGTGGCGACCTTGTGCCTCGACCCGTGATCGTACCCTGGACGCGGGCCTCTGTCTAGCGTGCGCGACCGCCAAGGTCGAGTCATTGGCGGGGACGCATCTTCCGAGAAACGGACAGTGATTCGGTCGCTCCGCACGCTCTTCGCCAACTCACGGATTTCCCCGATGTAGCTCTGACTCTTTCTTCTAATCTACTGCTTCTTTCCTCTAGGTACCTCTCACGCGGAATTACCTATTAATTGGTTTAACAAGATAACGTTAACTATATTACATTCCTATCTTTGGCGTGAAACGTTTATTTCCATCTTTACTATAAACTAATGGAATGAAAGTAAAGGGGTATTTTATTTGAATCATCACAACTTAGTTCCCTATTACACAAGGCCACTAGTGACCGGCCACTTGTCACTGAGTGACTAAGGTCGTCAAAGGAGACTTAGCTGATGACTACTAGTAGCTGAAGGTGGCTCCATGGTCGATGGCGTAGACTCCTAATGTCGGTGATAAGTGGTCGGCCACTAGGAGTGTAGAATATTAGACTACTACAATGTTATTTGAAGTATAATAGTGGACTAGTATTGTAAATTTGATTCTAAGAAAGGAGTGTGATAAGCTTTATGTTTTCGACTTATTCAGTACAATGTGGTACATGATGGAGTAATCAGGATGGCATTAAGTTGGACGACATAAACAAGGAGCTGGATTTTCACTGGCGAAGTCCGTCAAGTCGTCCGATAAATCTTCCGCCATGAACTCACATGTGATTTTGTGATACGAAATAAATCCCTGTCTGGACATCTCGTGTCAATGTTTACTTCCAGTCTCGTCATTTCAATTTGTTCTCAGTGTTCAAGATAATTTATTTGATTTACGTTTAAAACTGGACGTTGTATCTTCGTCATTTTAATGATTGGTTACATTTCTTTTAATAATTGGTTTTAACGTCATTTTAATGATTTGTTACCTATTGTATACTGAACTTTTTAACATAACTTCATACTGAAAGATCTTGAATGGTTAGATGGAAATATCTCCGTTTTTAAGCTCTCATTTGGTTTTATTGATTTTTTTTGAGACAACTTCGACTTTCGAAACCCTTAATATATTTTTTATAAGATAGTAATATTTTGGTGGGAGATTGGCGAGATTTCTCAACTGAAGAGTAGTTAAAAAAATTCTTTTCGATGTGCCAAGTTCTATTGGAGACATTTAGCCCACTTTTACGAGAAACATGTTAAGGGACTCACAATCTTCCGTAGAGGGTGGAACACCCTGGGGTCGCTGCGTGGTTCAGATCCGTTGCTTAAGCACGGACTCTTTGCTCTGTCCACGTTCTCTTTGCCACCGTGATCTCCTTTTATTTGAATTTTAAATTTAATTTCGCTGCCGCCCTTATCTGGAAGCTCTTGCAGCTGCGTCACATTATGCAAAGGCGCATGGGATTCAAGCTCACGAATATTGCAATGCGAAGGTGTGCGTTTGTGTCCACAACGCATGACTCTTCAAATGCGGCGTTAGTACTGTCATACGCGATAATCTGGATCTGATAGTAAATAAATCTTTTCCAAGACTGAGTTTTATTCAAATTAGGGGTCATTGTTCACACCGTGTATTATGTCACGCAACCCCACCCCCTTGTCACATTTTCCCACAATATCTTGAACCCTTCTAATAAGACGTAACAGATATTAAGGATTGTTTTGGGAATTTTTAGACAGTTTTATGAAGATTTGTTCTGTTCAATAATGATTATAGTACTAAATTTATTCAATATATTATCCAACGTGTAACATTGTATTTATAAGTAATTAAAACATTAAAAAAATAATATGCTTTTCCTAGATTTCAACCACGACTGAAGATCGTCGATGGCGGATATTCCTTTGACATCGCAATTTTTGAGTTTGAATTTGAAAATTTCCTAAAGTCGATATTCTTTGTGTGACAGTACCCAAGTCATAAGGTGGCCAAAAAATTCAAGTTGCACTTCGTCACAATTTTTTCTCCTCTTATCCTCGACTCAGGTTCTTATTTATCTTGTCGTGAGGCGATCTGCCAAACTCGTGGAAAATAATATCATCGGCCAACTCCGATGCGGAAAAAATCGTGATTAACTTTTGGGAATGAAGGTTGGGTCGCTTGTTATATTTTTTCCTACTGATTAATCAATTGTGTATCCTTTTCAATTTCAAGAAATCCTGAATATGCTTTGTTCATATTAAATTTGACATATTTATTTGTTGGTATGGGACATAAATTCATAAAATGTATTTTTAAAACTTCTCAAAATTGTTGCTGCCAAGTTACAGTTACTTAAGAATAAGAAACATTGTAGGAGTGTTCTGAAATTTTACTTTTTAATTTTTTCTTGAGACAAAAAATCTACTAGGAGTGTGACGTGACCTTGTAGAGAACTGCGGCTTGAGTGATGTTCGCGTCTCCTTTCGTCGCTTGTCTGAGACGTGTGTCGTCGTAACTCCACGTTTTGCACGGGCTAGTAATCAGCCCAACTTACGTGCTACGTTTTCGTGATCACGAAGTCTGGCGGGAGACACCATCCTTCCTCATATTTCTTGTCACACAAGTAATTCAAATTATTAAAAAAACTTTACAATTTGTTGATTAGAATCAAACTATTTTTTTTTCCGAGAACGAATAAAATGCTATTTTATTTGAAGCGTCCCATATCCTTCAATGCTAATAGGGACGACATACCTTTCTTTTAACCTCTTTAATTGTGTATCTTCTCATATTATTAGTTGTTTAGATTCTCTCAAACGCGCTTTTATTTCTCGTCACATATTCACAGATTATCAATCTATGATTTTACATCTTCAGGGTAAAACAAAACAAAAAAGGCTGATATATGAATGATAAGTATTTTTTTAAATTTATTTGTGTTCATAAGGAAAGTTATATGTTAAATTAATTTGTATTTAGTAGAGTGTAAAAAATCTATGTTCCTACCTCACCGTTCGTTTTTCTTTTTCATTTGCCTCGATTCATAACACCTCCTTCACGGATGGGTCTCTATGTCTCAGCTCCGCCCTGGTCGCTGTTGCNTCACCGCTGCGAACTGACGCAGATGCGCAGATGCGCACCAATTTCACGAGCGGATTATGCCTTCGGGTGCAGCGCTGGCGAACGAATCTTTTCCTTCGTTTTGGGAAATCGTTCACTGAACTACAAGAACCATTCAAATACATTTAAAAGGAGTGCTGACACTGGAGGACATTATTTATAATTGAGGCATATTGTATAAAAAATTTAAATAGAATAAAATAGAAATTTTTCTCTCATTCACACTCAAAAGAAAATACATGTTGTATATATAAAAGACAGTATGAAGAGAAAACAATAACCTCCCAGGCTAAACCTGTTTGAAGGATAGTACATTCAATTTTTACTTCAAGTCATCACAGCGGAAAAATACAGATTTCAATGGATAAGATACATTAATTTTATGTCTCATTTACATAACAAAATATATTCCAGCGGGAACTTGAAATAAAAAGCAATGTTAACTTTATTAAAGGAAGAAAAGAAGAAAAAATTTAATTTTGTAGTGTCAGTAGCCAACAAAAATAAGTTTTCTTAAAATATTACCTAATCTCTGTCAATTATGTACATTTGTTTTTAATTCCTGAATATTCTTAACTAAACCTTAACCTAAGAATTTATATATCTCAAAAGAAAAAAATCACACATAAAAATATACACACACATCAATGTACACACACATATTATACATATATGTATTATATTTGCACCCACTGTATTATACTCTACGTAGGTATTTTATTGCAATTGAGATTACGTAATTCACTACTCTAAACTACATTTATTAGTGTAGTATCAATGGACAACAACCACTTCCTTAACTTTTTATTAAAAGAAAAGGAAGTTTTCAGACTTTTTATATCTTGCGGAAGGCTATTAAGCATTTTAGGGGCTAAAAAACTATGTCTTTGTAAAATGGGTCATCATGGGTCTAGGTACACAGAAATCAATTCATACAATAAATTCATCTAACCAGTTTTCGCAAAAATTACCTTAACATGCATCCCAAAGCATGAACATTTTTTTCATTTCTCCTTGAATTTGTTTTGTCTAAATAGCACTAAAAGTTGCCCCACTATCATAAAAATTGAAGACACTTCCCCTCATTTGACATCTAATTCATAAGAATCTGCTAAACCGTTCAGAACATGAAACCTATCGATATAGGGAGTCGAACATTCACTGGAAATATGATCTGGTGAAAAAAAATTCTGCATATATACTAAGACAACTAGTACATGATTTTGGTTTTGCATATTTAATCTCCCGCGAAGAGAATGAGAGAAACTTGCTCAAGCATGGTTGACTCTGTGGTACAATAATATTTTACGCAGATGAGTAACATGTGAGATGGTGTTACATCTGAATAGAAACAAAATTAATTTGTGTTTATTTACTTATGGGTATATACTGTCATATTCTTTGGGTTTAATTTAACGTAGCTTTAATTCGAATTAAAATTCTTATTTTTAAGGGTTAACAACGAGAAATTTAACGAAATTTATTCTTATATAAAACAATATAAAGTGGAGAATATAACTGGTAATGTTATGCATTATCGCATTAAATATTGAATATTTACGAACAGAACAAATGGAGAATAGTCGTATGGCATAGAAAGCTAGTTCAGAACCACTCCATTGATGAATCGTCCAACGTGCATCTCCGAAAAGTAAAGATAAAAACACCCAGTTTCATGAAGCATCGCCCTATCCAAACAATGAGAGTGTACCGTGCCTCGGTCGGCATCCCCGATTCCGTCGATGTTTAGTGCTCGTTATCGCCTTGGGCTCCTGTAGTCCTTCCGGAGGTCATTCACACGCGCATCGCCTCTGTTGACGCTGCCGGATGCTATCGACGCCGCCGCGGCCGCCTTCTCCGAACGTTGATGCCATCTTCCTCTTGGCGTAACATCTACCATCTCTTGGGCAAGCATCACATCTTGTTTTAACTCTGCCGTTCTTCCATTTGCACCTTGTTCTTCTCAAACAACCTCTCGGTGAATTAAGGTAGTACTAGCGTAGGTAGAATCAAATCATTAAAATATCTTTAATCGGCGTAATTAAACAGTAACGTATACTTATTGTGATTTCATCTCGAAAAACATACCTCACCGGTCATTTGAATGAAATAATTGCAATTATAATTGATGTTGAAATACATTGCGTCTTATTTACAAAATGAGACCCACTTTTAAATCACGAAAATGATGGAAATTTTCTTTGATTTGCAGTACAGTTTCCGTAGTATTCATCACTTTCATCTACAGGTCACCGGACATCTGAGAAAGATATCACTTTTTCCGAGGTAAGATGCATTAATTACGAAACCGTCGCGCTCGGACGCCATGTTTTTACACGCTTTTGTGCATTTCAAATGAGTCAAGCGAGTTCTTGAATATTATTTGTACTTGAATATTATTATTAATTGATAGAAATTAAATCATGTTTTTATCGTTATTATTCATATTGTTGTGTTTTCTAATTATTAGATTAAAAATAAAGAAAACAGGTGTACATCTTAGTGATTTGACTAACTTGGAGCACGGGTCCCACCTTAAGTCTGGCCTTAAGGCGTTAGTGCGTTGTTGTCTTCCGAAAACTAACTTTTTTCACCGTCCTCAATTGATTCGGTATTATTTTCCTTTTAATCCCCATTTTTATATTCATCTTGTGGTAATGGACTGTATCCATCGTCGTCCCATCTCATTCATTCTACGACTTTCCTTCGTCACTAATGCGTGCCTTCTCTGCAGGAAAGTCAATATTTTCTAAGACGCAGAGTTCTAACAAGAGCCATGACTGTTAGCCAGCGCGAAGCTGCGCCGTACTGTTTGTAAAGGAATGAGGGAGAGACGGAAGAAAAACTGAAGTGTTCAACCACTGCCTGTGTGCTCGCGGAATATACCACGCGGAAGAATAGCTATTGTTCTTTATACTTTTATGTGGAGGCAGTGAACATAATAAAATAAATTCAGGTTGGTAGTCATCTTTGAAATAAGTTGGTGATAATCTCTCCTGAACATTTACGTCATCTCGAAGAGCTAAGTGTCGTGCACGTAACACGTCTGGATGGAATTTCGTGCTCTGCTCCGATTCACTGGAAGATTTGTCTTTCATGGAAGCACCATAAATTCCAAACCTTATTTTCAATAATTCATTTAATCAAGTGTAAAAGTACGTGGACTGAATACTACTATTCATGACCATGATATGAACATTTTGGGTAATGCCATGAAATGATGGGATTGCGATTAAAATAAATAATATGTAAACCAATTTCTAAAAATCTGGTTGTTGGAAGTTGACTAAAAGTAGTTTGATTTTTACAATATTATTGTGAACTTTGAGAAACTACTATGTAAAAAGAAAGTAAAAATATGTGTCAAAAGTTCACATAAATGTGCATAATCTAAGGAAAGCTTAAACCTATATTTGAGAATATATGAGCATTTTTCATTACATAATATCCCATGTCACCTTCAATTTAGTTGCAAAATTTTGACGTAAAAATGTGTAAATGACCTATTCCTATGCACGATCGTCGTACATACGAATTTCTTACGAAGTAAACAAAATTTGAGTTTCATCTCCCCCCCTTTTTTTCTTATTTTCATTTTTGAGAAAATATGAGAATTAATTCGAGAGAAGGTGAGAATTTATCTTTTTTCTAATGATTTAATTATGTATCATTGAAATCTACCATTTGAACTAAACCTTGTTCATGAGATCACCGAGAAATTAATTTCCACAGTAATGTAATTCGGGATTAATAGTCTTTGGAGGTCTACATTAATTTATTGGTCTTTATCATCAAATATGATTGATTCATTTTCATTATCTCTGTGGAGCGGCTGGTGTGATGAGGTAGAAAAAAAGGATGATCTTTATGATTTAGTAGCCCGTGTGAACTTCAGCTCATATTGTAAAATTACGAGACGCTGTATTTATTAGGGACTGAAGGACGTTTCTGCCCCGTTCTTTCATGGAAGCTTAAATAAAGTCTCATCTTAGAATGTTACGGCATTAGTGTTACAACCGGTCCTTGTTTTGAGTATACACGACTAAGTTAAATTGGTTAAGGTCAGGAGCTACTTAGTTCAATTGATCCATCAATTGGGTCTGTGAATTGAAGACGAAATGTCACTTGTGCAAAATTAATCATATTTTATCGAATTTGAATATTCCAATTCGAATGACGCTAATAGTCAGTGTCAAAACAATGGAATTCCACAAGTATAAAAAATGTATTGCTAAAAAAGCGTTTGAAACTGCATATGACCACGTGGAGGAAATTATACTTGGATAGTTTTAGATTCTTTACAAGCAATATTTATTTTCGTTTACGCTTTGTTCGTATTTTATAAGTTAAATTATTTACTAGCAAGAAGTATATTCAATAGACTATGGGACCAATAACTCCGTTATCGAAGTGACGCAAGATTTCAACTTGTTTTGATACTGAGATAGGATGGAGAAGAGTAATGTTGTTTGACATGTGTATAGCATTATTTGTTCTGTCTATTTGGTTGCTCTGTCGGAGGTTGTGTTATTATTGAGTAATTATCTGGAATTGTTTGAACGGAGAAGAATCCAAACGGAGCTGGTAGCGATAAATGTCTTTTGCTAAGTTATTAATATTTGTATATAAAAAGAGCAAAGCTGAAGTGAATCTCCCTTGGAAGACGTTTGCGTAATAGATTTTCTCGTGACTGAAACGAAGGTTTTTTCCTCAAATAGGAAGTGGTTTGTTACTGTGGGACGTCTCCGTGTCGTTATTTTTGTGCGTTCATCACGTAACTTCATTTGATTATGTCGTATTTGCTAGTTTTCTCATACGTTTATTACAATAGTGTTTATAGACAGGTCGGACGACTGACAGCTGAGCACCCTTCGTTGATGGATCAAAATAAATTTAAAATGAACGATATATAAAACTCATAATCTACTGTGTCATATACGATATATACAACTCATATCATAATTAACTGTTAACATAAAATATTTGAAATACATTGTGGGCAATGTTTCCTGTCCGGCTCTGATTTAAAACACCAAAAAGAAAAATCTATGTAAAAAAGAACTCGACATTTCACGTATTGGCATTAACAGATTTATTTCCGGTGCTTCTAAAATACACATTGAAAAATACATTTTCCCTTTGAAGGTAAAAAAGAACAAGATTGTTTCTTTATAACGGTTTGCACTTTTTAAATATATTCTACTTCTGAAAATGAAATATACTTTAAAGAATAGTAAGAATTTTTCTGGGTTTTGAAGATTGATCAAATTCGAATGCTGTATAAGGAAAACCGAATTCATCATACTATAAAGATTGTTGCCATTAATGATCTTTTAAAGTATGTAATATAGATATTACTAATTCTTTTCAATTATTTGTGAAATGCGTTTTTACGAAAATGTCCCTCGCCTAAAGTTTGGACATTAACTAAGAGAAATACATAAATGACTTCAATGTACGTTGATTTTTTGTAACTGGTTTTGATGGGGATTTTCGTACGACAAATTGTTTATCCGAACGCGTATGTTAATCTGGACGTCACCTTCCTAAGAACCCCGCGTAGCTACCCTTCCATAAATTATGTTTTGACATTGTTCTGTGGTCTCTCAATTTATAATGTGTGAGACGTCTTTATCATCAGTGTCCACTCATTCCCTTTCGTGACAGCTGCTGCTCTCATTTGCTATCTCCTGTCCCGTTGATGTGTTGACTACCCCTCAGTCAATCGCTGTTCCCCCTCTTCCCAATTGCGTCGTTGGAGCTCTTGTCCCTCAGTTTGCGAGAAGCATCTGGCGTTCGGTTCCCTCTCTTTTCTCTTATCTCGGCCATACATCAAACGTGTCAGTTGATAACACTGATGACGTGCGTCGCCGTTGCGTAAGTGGCACCCTCTGCAGCCACCTGACTTTTACGCATCTTGCCCTCTTCGATGGATCATCATTCCTCTGACCTCCACTCCGAAATTCATTTTCGATGTTATTTCCAGTTTACGAGATTCTAAAATTAAATGTTTAAGTATGATGTTGATGCTCACGAAGAAAAACGTAGACGAGGATTGCGGGTCAACACTACATTTCTTTAATATGTACATATTAAATAACTTACATGTAATTTTTTGCTTAAAATTACAAACATATTGACATTATATATGTATTATAACTCGCAGCTAACTTTTTATCTTATCTAGGAACTTTTGCTGAAATTTTTGAATCCGCCTCTGCCTTAGGGCCCTTGATCGGAATTGATGGGATGGTCCCTTGCTTGCTTCCGGAGAGTAAATTAGTTTTTTTTCCCTCCACGTGGTCATACGCAGTTTGTACTGTTTTTTGACAATAAATTTATATATAATTTATTGAATTGTGGATATTGTTATGTATCATTCGAGTTGAACCTTTACGAATAACTTAAGAACTTATGAACCCCTTGGGCACCTTCGGGGCCTGTTCAGGGATAGTTTGACTTTATAAATAATCTAATAACTAATGGAAGTGTAAACTTCTACTTCGTGTGTGTAATGTAATTAATAATTGTGTCTTAGAACAAGATAAAAGAAATTTCATAATTTTTCAAGTCTTCATAAATTTACCTAACAGATTCAGTATTTTACAAGGTGCATTGGGGATGGATTTCTAAGTTGCCTACTGGTTTTGTTGATATTATGAACAGGGGAAGTATTTAATGCTAATGATCGTACATTTTCCATTAAACGTGTATGAAATAAAGTAGAATGAAAGCGAGGGTATTTAAAATGAAATGGAGTCTTACAGCTTAAGACACATCTCCGTTTGCGGAACGGAGCGGACCGATTTTTCCGCCGACCTGTGTTATCTTATAGACAAAGACACATCTAGCGAGCGCGGAGCGGAGATCTCCGCTGCTTCCTGCTTCCTGCGCGGCCTGAGGTCACAAGTGTTAATAGATGAGTAAATTGAGAGAAGGGAAGAAGACGGCGGCTGATTTCTTTCACGGTGCTTTCCTTGAATTTCTACGGAATGATTTTTAATATTATCAATGTTCATATTAATTATTACAATTTTTTTGTGGGGCTTTACGGCTTGTCGACATTGAGGTCATTAGAGTCCTAAAACTTGTACAGGTAGGGAAAATGCAGTTACGCACTAAGGAGAGCCAACATGACTCCCCCCGCGTGTGGGACTCGCCGAATGACTCAACCATACACACTAAAAACTCTCCTGAATTACAACTCAAAACTCAAATATCACTATATCTCAAAATAATACACATATCATTAAAAAAAGATGAAGAAAGAGGAAAATGAAAGATACCCTATCGAAAAGAACAAGAGGTGACCAAGGAAGCTCAGGAAAGAGAAAGGAAAGAGTCAAGCACAAATAAGTGGAAGTAATGCCAGACTCAGCTCGGGGCCCCGTGTTTGCCAAACACGTACTTGCTAGATGTAAGTCCCCTGCGGGGAATTATTACAACACTGAGTTATAATATCACTGAGTATTTGCTCTACTGCTTCCTCGGTTCTTTAAGAAAACTTTTCGCGTCCTTTTTAGTGGAGTTCTTATTTCAAATTTTTCCTCTTGGAGGGCTAACCCACATTTACAGAAAATAATGATGAATGGTTAATTGAATATTGACCTTATTTACTGGTACAATTATATAACCAAAATAATGAATTACTATGATTATTTTTTTTTCTTCAAAGTAAATCATAAATAAATTTGGTGTGAAAAACTGCTATGAAACATCACTTTTCTTATATTAACTTAGAATATTTGCATTTCTGTATAATTACACAAAAATTGGGCTCTAATGACCTCGATGTTGACGAGCCCTAAAGCCCCACAAAAAAAAAATTACTGAAATAAGTTCACTGATTCTATAAGTGTCCAGATTTATGCCGGAATACACAATTAATGCATTTCGAATCGCAATGGTATAAATGTTGACTTCAAAAATTTCGTTGTACTGCCTGGAAATATATTCACCGTATCACAAAATCAGTTGTTCCTTGTGATAGGTAATTAACCTTATTTCACAAAACCGTGCACAAACGCTCCGCTAAGTGTGTCTTTGCACAAGCGGAGCGGAGAAAACGCAAGTGTGTCTTTAGCCTAAGAGTGCCTAGTACGTCCGTCAAGGGTACTTGAAATTTTTCTAATGCTGATGTGTAATATTTTTCTTGCAAATACTACATTATAGAATATGTTTTAACACGCACATTGCCATCACGTATTGATAGACCTCGAATCTTGTAAATAGACTCGAAATCTAAGTTGAATACTTGCATTCCGCTGTCCTGAGGGAATACATTCACATTCATGAATACATGAGTGAGTGCCAGGTCACGGTGGTTGTCATGCCGTAGGCGTTTTAAGCGGAGGAAAAGGTTCTCGAAACACTTATGTAACCTCTTACGAAACGGGAGCTCTCTTGGTGATAAGAGGGCTTTTTGTTATCTATCCATCCTTTATTCTTCGCCTCTGAGTGAGCTTAGCGCTTTGAGTAAGTTAGACGACAAAGGAATCTGTAATCCCAGTTTTCATCATTTGGTAATGTAACGAAGATTAGGAAAACATTGGAAACTAATTATTTTTTCTTCAGGTTTAAGTTTTCTTTTTAATGAATGTTTGGAAATATTTTGCGGCAATTGGTTTGCGATCGAATAGTGTGAAACTTCGCTATTTTGTAGCTAGTACCCTGCTGTTCAAATGTGCCATAGAGCTCTAAAATCAATCTCCATAACGTTATGATCTGCAATTATTCCGTTAGGTCAGCCTGTCTG
>NNCF01125901.1:1022978-1123544 GCA_002313205.1 Laupala kohalensis | reverse complement strand
CTTCCCTCCCCCTTTTCTGTTCATATCGCTTTTATCATCACTAACAACATTCTCCATGACTAAATCAGAGGCGGACTTAGACTGAGGAAACGTTTGAGTAGTGTTGACGCACGTTGTGTGTCTTGAAAGACAAACGTGACTTCGTACGTGTAGACCGGGAATAAAAACGTCATGTTATTAATATAGTTCATAATTAATCGTGGAGAATTCGCAACTTCTTGGCTGAATGTACTGGATTTTATTTCGTCTTGGACGATCGTTGACCCATCTTTTTCTCCTTCATTAATTGACAATCCAGATCATTCAGAATTAACATACTCCTCTTCTTCGTGAAGAGGTCGGAAGATCTCGTAGCTATCCCAGCTGCCAACTTCTATGAGCCTCGGAAATCGCTGTTAGTATATTTTACGTCATATGTTTATTACGTTTTATGAACGAATTTTCGTATTGTTTGCGCCACATTGTTTGAGAAATTTGGTTTAGAAAAGGCTGTCGATAAATCAGTCCGTTTATCATGTATTTATCATGTTATCATGTATGTTAATTGAATGATGAAAATGATTGATTTGTTTCTAAATTTAATGCTGATAAAAATTATATTCGGTTTTTGTGCTTATTCATACTGTGGATACTCAATTCTTTACGAACAAATCCCTCGATATATTATTTCCATCAACCGGATTATTTGTTTTATCTAATGAGCAATGTGACAGTGAGTAAAGAGAGATATAGCAATGTGTTTATGAACATCATCCTTAACGTAAAGTCCATTGTAATATTTGTAAATGGGAAACGTAGCGTGCTATTGAAGCTTATCTACATGGAGGGATAGGAGGTAGGCTATTATTAGTACGTGGGCCGGTACGTCAGGTTTACCAACAACTTGGCTCAAGTGGAAGGGTTAGTGGGAGTTGTTAGTAATAGTTACAGTTATTGATACTAGCAGGTGGTGGATAGAGGAAGGAGGATTTGCTTTTCAATAGACACAACTATATGAACTAGGACATTAATGTGAAAAACTACAAATTTTTCTGAATCGAATCCGGGGTGACTTGGTGAAGAGCAAGAACTCTACCACCGGAGTCAGCAGAGGGCTTAACGTGAATGGTTCGCCTTTATTTCTTCGCTCTCTACTCGACGCAAGTACAGGCATTGAACTCTCATTACGAAAGCCGTTCATGTTCGCTGAACTGCGTGGTGCTTTATTAAAATGTATACAGTTGGCTCCATAGTTCGTATCTCTCCAACACGCACAGGTGGTTTCAAGGACACAGCTTGGGGAGATTGGATCTGATTCGGAATGTGATTATTCAGAACAGCCAGTGACCAACGGAATGTCTGTAGACCTTGTAATATTCCCGGTAGCAAGATCTAGGATGGATGGAGAAGTTGGTCAGTTGCATTAAAAAATGGACTGGTTTGAACAGAATTGCGAAATTGTTCTGAATACCGAAAGCATTCTCCTCTTCAGAGCACAAAAATGTTAAAAGTCCACGTTGTTTAAATTACTATCTCAACTTGTAGCAATTAAAATCTAGATAAAAATCAGTGTTCATCAACAACCATAAAATGAATGCGAGTTAACGATTTCTCAAATGCTCTAACTTAATTTAAAATACCTATTAATGAGTAATAATGAAGCAATTATTATCGTACAGTATCTCTTTTACGCGGGAATGATTTAAATTATTGTATTCTACAACTCACAAAACTCGCATTTAATGCAAACCAGTCATGAAACTACGAAACGAGTTAGTGTACTCTGTGAACGTTGAATTGCTATGTTAACAGTAGACTTGCCTTATGCGCATAATGATTGTATTCATTAGACAAGTTCACAATCCATTAACATGTTGCACTGAAAGTAAGTATTTGCATTCCATTCTCATTCATTTCTTGTTCGAATGTCGAGCTTCTCTTGACAAGATCCTTTGGAGGTAGTTGTTACGTCTCGAAAAGATTTTCTTAGCACTGAAATAGTAACACGTCGAGCATTTTTCAAATCACTGTGTACTTAGTACGTATTACGAAGAATATAATCATTTGAAGGCGTTAGAATTAGCATAAAATTATCCTTATTTTTTGTTAAAAAAAGGATTAACAAGAATACAGGTTTTGACTAAAGTATATACTTCATTTGAATGTTTCTTTAATTGGGATGATGGAAATGTACACCTTCGGTTTCGTTTCCAGTAAAGTTTCCGGAAATCAGAGGGCAATGACACCTATTTGAATAATCGAACATAACATTTACTGTACATATACACCATACCAACTTCTAATTTTTACTACGATCTCAAGAATCTATTTGGAAAATTAATTTTTGAATAAGGCTTCAATATATTTTATTTCTAAGTTTTTACGCAATTGAGAGAAACCTCTACAGTAAACCTGTCTTATTTCGAACGAGTTGAAATCGAATCCGGTCGCTTCGTTGATATGTATAAATAATTTGAGAGGGCGTAGGTCACCATTTTCGTTACCTACGAATAATAATAATAATAGACCCGAGGAAAAACCTCGAGGAATGGTTTTGTCAGTCCAAGCATACCTTTGAAACGTTATTGCTTCTTAGTTAACGTTCTATAATGTCCTTTTAGACACTATTTTTATTACATCGAAAATTTAGATTCTTGTGTGCTATGTTTGTATTGCCCGTTAATTAAGTATTCATTCGGCATTTCAAAACAATATGATTCAATTCTCGCTCAAACGGTAACTATTTGATTTTTAACATTTTTGCGATTTATCGATGGAATATTTTTTATTCTTTTGCAGATCGTCTTATATAGCTCTATGTTCATACTTAGTTAATCGTTATGTAAATATTTCTAAACAATTAAACATATTTTCTTTTTCTTTGCAGGTAAGAACTTGATTTTTCATGGTTTACATTTATGCAGCGGTAATACACCGAGGATTTGGGTGAGTCAATCAGACTCCTGAGTGCCACTAAAATGTTACTCCTTTGTTCTTTACTGAACTAGGTTTGAATTATTTTTCTGTATCTGTGTGCACATAATTTGTTGAGTTATCTGTATAAACAATCTGAGAGGGCATGAATTATCATTTCCGTTATCTATGAATAACAATAGACCCGAGGAAAAACCTAAATGGTTTTGTTAGTCCTAGCATACCTTCAAGTTTTAAATGTTATTGCTTCTCAGTTAAGGATTAATGTAAAGTCCTTAGCGCTAAGGAGCTAGTCTCAGCGGTGAGTCAAATGCTTCCGGAAATCCAGAAAGATTAAATTTAGTTTTATATCAAGTTTTCCCTATAGTTTATTTGAAACAACATTTCGGAATATCGTAAGCTATCCTTCTATTTCTCCCACAAAGTTACATTATCTCCCAGTTCATTACTCGATAAGTGCACCAACCATGTCGAGGTACATAATCAGTTTCGAAGTAAACGTAAGAAACTGTTTAGCCCATCAATTCAGGGAAAGTCCCCTAAAACAATTTGTTACATGGCTTATGTCATTCTCAACTAATTTATTAAAATTGGGTCTATTTTCTGGATAATTATAGTGTTTGCAACAAGGTTTGATCATGTGTGCAGTCACTGGTCTCCCTCCTGCACCTTTTGCCTTTTCCTGGAGGTTGTTCGTTGACGACCCAGCCTCGGTCTCTCCTCTAATGTTAGGAATGAAAAGAAGAGCAGAAATATTAATTTTATTTGAAACGCAGTGTGTGAAGCGATCGTATTAGCGGGTTTCATCAGTGCATCATGTAACGTTGAGTCAAAGAAAGCATTGATTATTGTTAAACATTATTGTTCCCACGCGGTAGAAAAGTGTAATTTTTTTATTTTTCGGCAATATCTCCCCACGCGTGCATGTTTGCTAGCGTTTCCAGATTGTCTAAATTCGCGTAGAAAAAAAAAAATTTTGGGGAGAAGGTAAAACCTCTTTGTGCTGCGTGGCGTACCTCGTAATCCGAATAGAACTTCCTACTGCCCATTCAGCGGACCAAGTATTACAGGTCAACGCGCTCAGCGCACTGTTTTTAACATGCGTCAACTCATCGTAATTTCAAATCTGGAGGACAACATGTATAATGTAATGTATTGAACCACGTAATCTGTTCCAATGTCGTCCAATGTCACTCGGTGGTTTTCCATCACGTTAACTTTTATTGCTGCGGTTGTCGCTGGAGTTCACAACGCGATATGCCCGGTGCGTCGATCTTGGCTATAACTCATTGTCAGAACATATGACACCGAAGACCTGTACTTGTTGCTGTGACAAGCGGGCATCATCGTACTGCATCTTTATTCTACGATGAATGTCCACAGGTTTCACACCTTCACTTCGCAAATACCGTATCCCCGAACGCTGATCTTCTCTGGTGCACGTTACATGTGGGAAGCCATTTTAAAATTGTTACTTTACCGATGTTTGTGCATCGTGACGAAGCAAAAAAACTAGAACTCATTTGGCATAGTGGGAACAAGTGTTCCTAGTTACAGCCACTGGTGCCCCACACTTTATTACTCTTATACGGGTTTCTTCCTTATATTTAACGAAACGAAAACACACCAATACTTCAAAGTGCTTTTGTCTCGTACTAACATTTGTGTTGCTCTATCTACCTGGAAGAAAATTTGCTGCGTTGATTTAAATACCATCTGAATGAATGAATGGATAAAGATGCGCTGAATCGGAATAAACGCTAAACGTAACATGTTTTGAACTCAAACAGTGTAGGGCAATGTTCTCGTTATACATTCAACCAGAATCTTCAGCTTCGACTTCTTTGCTCTTCAAGCACTTTTGTGTGTTTTCCCGTTTTCTGTCCATATTGCCCACCGTATGTGTTCCTGCGATCGATGGTTTAAATTAATTCCTCAAGTCCGAGTTTCTTATTGCATTTTAATTTTAAGACTTTGAAAACCAAAGAAGTAAATCTATTCGTTAAACTGACAGCTAGCATTTATAGGTAATTTTAATATTGAAGAAATAATTTCAAGTGTGTTACTCATGTGTGGAACTTCCGGGTGGTGTTGACATGCCGTTGTTTTGTAGTTCCTTTTGTGTTTTCCTTCAAGATGGGCTCCCATTACGTAAATCAGTTAATAAATTATGTTCTCGGAAACAGGTAGTGTTCTCAAAACATTTGAAATTTTGTTTTCACATTAGAGCTGAACTGTACTATTTAATATTTACTTATTAGACATGATTCTCGATTCTCGAACCATGCCTATTTTACCTTGACTCAGATTATATAAGCGATTTGAAGAAATAGTGTACGTGAGATTTCAATAAAGTTAAAATCCCTGTGAATTCAAACTAAATTATCTTTGAAATGTAGGTAGTTATGTCTCTGACAAACACAACGTCGGTTTATTGAGTCATATGGTTTGGTTTTATTTTATTATCATTTGGTTATTTATTAAATATTTTGCGGCACCTAAATAAAATTCCACTATAAGAGAAGCCTTAATTTACTTAAGATAATTAGATGTAGAATACCAANAATTAAAATATTTATTGGAAATTTTTAATAGAAATTTTAGACTGAATTTACGAAGTTCGTGTTTATTCTTACATATTTAATAAATAGATATCTTTAATATGTATAGAACTACCTGGACGATCTAATTTCGCTCCGACAAACATTATTTGCGAAACTTTTTCAACAATTTGAGACTGGCTTTACATTGTAAATACCGACCATTTCATTCTTCCTAATTAGATGTAGAAGACCAAAAAGAAATGATGTTGGAAGTCATAAAAACTTTTCAGCACTACCACTTTTTTATTGAGTAACTTGATAAAATATTTTCAACTTTTTTGCAATACTTTAGTTTTTAGAATGCTTTTTTGAATTTTTTATTTTTCAGCAGAGTGTAATTATAAGCAAATTATTTGATATTGTGTACTAACGATCACCTATATATTTCTGGAATGAATAATTTTCTGTTCCAGATAGTTGCTTCCTGTTATTACCCCCTTTTGTTTGTTTGTTTTTCTCTTTCGACGCGCACATAAAAATTTCCGAAACATTTAACATAAAAAAAGGTAAACAACAAACATTTCGAGAAAAGCAAATTAAAATATTTATTGGAAATTTTTAATAGAAATTTTAGACTGAATTTACGAAGTTCGTGTTTATTCTTACATATTTAATAAATAGATATCTTTAATATGTATAGAACTACCTGGACGATCTAATTTCGCTCCGACAAACATTATTTGCGAAACTTTTTCAACAATTTGAGACTGGCTTTACATTGTAAATACCGACCATTTCATTCTTCCTAATTAGATGTAGAAGACCAAAAAGAAATGATGTTGGAAGTCATAAAAACTTTTCAGCACTACCACTTTTTTATTGAGTAACTTGATAAAATATTTTCAACTTTTTTGCAATACTTTAGTTTTTAGAATGCTTTTTTGAATTTTTTATTTTTCAGCAGAGTGTAATTATAAGCAAATTATTTGATATTGTGTACTAACGATCACCTATATATTTCTGGAATGAATAATTTTCTGTTCCAGATAGTTGCTTCCTGTTATTACCCCCTTTTGTTTGTTTGTTTTTCTCTTTCGACGCGCACATAAAAATTTCCGAAACATTTAACATAAAAAAAGGTAAACAACAAACATTTCGAGAAAAGCAAATTAAAATATTTATTGGAAATTTTTAATAGAAATTTTAGACTGAATTTACGAAGTTCGTGTTTATTCTTACATATTTAATAAATAGATATCTTTAATATGTATAGAACTACCTGGACGATCTAATTTCGCTCCGACAAACATTATTTGCGAAACTTTTTCAACAATTTGAGACTGGCTTTACATTGTAAATACCGACCATTTCATTCTTCCTAATTAGATGTAGAAGACCAAAAAGAAATGATGTTGGAAGTCATAAAAACTTTTCAGCACTACCACTTTTTTATTGAGTAACTTGATAAAATATTTTCAACTTTTTTGCAATACTTTAGTTTTTAGAATGCTTTTTTGAATTTGTTTTTATTTTTCAGCAGAGTGTAATTATAAGTAAATTATTTGATATTGTGTACTAACGATCACCTATATATAATTTTCACTGAAATAATCAGACACCTCAACCAGAAAGTGCACAGGTGAGGAAAGATAGTAAGGATATGTAGGGACGGTTTCCCCAACCGGTGGTCTGTGAGAAAATTATGCTGGTCGGAACACAAATTACAATTATCACCTGTTAGAATAACAAGTTTGCTTAGACGTAAATATGAGTTTGTTAATTTTTTTTTTCAAATAATATTTGAGAAAATGGAAATGAATAAAATTCAGTTAGTGGTTCGCTTAAATTAACGCGATGAGTTTACAAATTGTGGTAGACGAAGTCCAAAAGGTTGGCGAAAGATGGTTTGCAAGATTGCTGTAATGCTGGGCGGATTGCCTACACAGACATGTCCTATTAGATTTTTTTATATTTCTTCCAGTTGGGCGCGTTTCTCTTACCTAAAATAACCATAGATAACAATTTTATAAATTTTCGATAAATAAATAAATAATTTTATTAATATTTCCTAGAATATATTTTAGGAAAATATAATATTGTTACGTGTTGGGGGATTTCTATTGCTTTGTTTATATTCAAGAGTTTGTAAAAAATATCGAAAAATTTGAATATATGTCAAGTGTTGTCAATGACAATTGCTGGCAGGAATGCTACGAGTCTTCCTTTACCCCCCCCCCTTCGCGAAACAGAAACTTATTTTAATGAATTGAAGTTAATTAAAATTATTCATAATTTGTTTCATTTTGGAACTGTCTCTGATTCCACGAGTTGAATCATTGTCGTAACTTGTCACTTTTAATTTGATTCTGTCATCAATGTCCGGAACTAGAATTTCCATCCAACTAACGACTTTATGAGAATTGTGCTAAAGTTGCCCTGTTTCTGTACATGAAGAAATCTAGGTTTGCTGACGTATGACCATCACGTCATCGCTCTGTTTCATGCCGCGGAACCTGAGATGTATTGATTGCGTTGTGTAAACTACGTATGTGGCAACTCTTAACTTATCTCCCATCAGAGATTCATCGTCGTGGAAATGGACATTGAATTTTTCTCCTTCCAGAAAAAATCTTAGGTTATATGGTTGCGTCTAAATTGTATTTCTCCTCACCATAGTCACTTTTATTTATTCACTTTCATGTGGACGGGCATGGACATTTTATCGTGAAGTTTGTAAGTAGAGGTTGTGGGTGACAAAATTTATTGGTATGTGGATTCAAGCACAGTTTCTTCATGTTTAAAATTACGCAATATTTTAACCTCTTTTTTATTGTCTTTTCACTAAGTTGATTATCGTTTTTGTATTGAAATTATTTGGCTATGATTGCAGTATTGTGAAAATTCTGTCACGATACGAGTATACTTCGTAATAGTTGTGCTGAAGATATGATTACTAGAGACAATAGTTGTATTACGCCACTTATAATTTATATAACGTATAAAGAATCCAATGGGGAAAATAATACTTCCCTCCGTAATAGAGATTTTGTACGTCTCTTTGTACTTCGTAGTAGTGGAGGACAAACTGGTGGGAAGAGTTATGTTTGTGGGAAGAACCAACCATTGTATTCGAAACAATAAAACTCGTAATAAGTTACAGGACGCTTGTATTAATTTCATTTTATGTAAAAACTAGTGTCACTATCTATAGGATCACATTCTTTGTTTAGTTGTATTCAAGCGCACCTCCTGTATCTTGATTGCACCAAAATCTACCCTTACGAATCATGTTATTCGCCATTGTGACTGCAGATACAGTGAGCTCATGTTTTCTTGAGTCTGATTTATTTAGTCCTTACGGAGACGCCTAAACCTTTTGTTAATGAACTAGATTTTAGATTAAAAATATATGTGAATCGTGATGGGTTGGATCTTTGGCATATGTACGGGAGAGAGATGTAAGGGATAAACGAGGATTTGTTAAATTTTTGTAGTAAAAAATGCTTTACTTTACTTCCTCTTTAAAAATACGTCAAGTCGAAATAATTGTTGTGGTCTTTTAAGGATACGTGTTCTTCCACATTTATATCCATACATTTTACATCCCAGAAAAAAGTTCCATGTGCGTCACACCGACTTTTCCTTTGTAATCGAGCTACAGGTAGTTTTTTGAAATAATGAGATTTCAATCAACTTTTTATAACTTCTTTTAAGTAGGTTCTGCCTCCGCTTCAATCACATGTAACAAATTTTGTTGCTTCTCCCAATGTATGTTTAGAAACGAAACATAACCTCAAGTCCTATATCATCTTTCTATGACCACGAAAAAATGGGTCTCATAATTTGTGTGCATTAATTTGTGAGTGAGGTATTTTTTTCTATTATTTAAAAAAAAGCGAGTGTCTTCAAAAAGTATTCTCGTATATCGTTCACAACATTCTTACGGTATGTGGACTCTATCAGAGGAACTCCTCTCGTTGTGGAATTTTGGTACAATTTATTTAATCTCTTATGTGTTTTCTTCATAAGTCAACCAATCGACTATTCTTTATATTTTTGTTCAATTTGGTATCTAAAACGTTTTTGTAATGATATTTTTAAAAGCATATTTCAGCTCTTCTGTATTATTTTTAAAGTAATAGTTAAATCACCATCCTACAATAATTTCGAAACTCTCCATCAAACATGGACCACATAGAGGATAACTTTTAGTAATGTTCCTTGAACATTTTTGCGGAACCAGAGGAACCAAGCTTCTTTGCGTCTTAAAGTTGACGAAGTACTCGGGTAATACTAGAAATAAAAACTTTATAAAATTATTTGATTATCGTGTAAAATGACTATCAATCCTAGAAAAAAAGTTAAGTACCGAGAAAATTTGTCGATATAACTCGTCATATATGATTTTTCTCTTCTTCTGCGTGGTCGTGTTATATGATTATTTTAATACGTCACCTTGGTTTAACTTTCACCTCTATTCCAGCAGTCACAATCCATCACATTACAAAATCAGCAACCTGTTCACCTTCATTGTCATCTGAGCATTCCAGCGTGTGTTGTTCCTCGAGTGTCTTCGCGCTACGCCACCACAGTGCTTCGACGCCGCCGCCGTTCACCCGGTTGCGCAAAGCGCGTACCAATCGTTCTTCTCGTGTTCTGCTCTCTTCCACTGCGCTCCTGTCACCTGTTCTAAGCGCGACCTGTTAGCGCTCCGGCTCACTCGGAATGCGTGTGTGGGATGTCGTATTTCTTCGTCTTCTTTCTTGGTTGAGAAGTTTACTGGTATTTAGAAATAAAATGTTCAATAAAGCGACCAAGAAATGTTGTATATTTTTTATTTTCAATGGTATTACCGGTGGTTGTGTAATTGAAAATTTATTAGATTTAGACAGGTACTTATACGTTTAATATTTATTTAATGACAATTGAAATGTACAAGCATTCTCAGAGTTCTTTAAATAAAATGAAAGCCGTGTCTCTTAAAATACCAATTTTATACTAGTGAATTTTCTTTTTTAGAACTTCTGACGTTATCTTTTATCTTTGGGCCAATATTTCACGATGAAAATAGGGGTATTAGATACCATTCGCGCACTTGAATGGGATTTTTTGTCGTAAATTTATAGTTACAATCTCTCTTTCCAGATTTGAATGGAGGATCGGTCCCTTCCTCCCTCGTTTTCTTTCGCTCGACAAAAGCTCCCATAATGACGAGTTAAAATATCAACTTCCTTAAAAATAACAAGCTTTCAATATGGTTAAAGCTATTAAAAATTCGTTTTCTCTATCAGTGGTAAATTAGGATTTCGATCCTTTTCGTGAGAAATTTCTGCATACATTGAGATTAAGGGATCTTTTGAAAATAAGTTAATATTTTGAAATGTTAAGGAATAACTTTGGTGAAATTTTGTTTTCGGATGGTTTTACTTTCAAGGTGTGCTCAAAAATTTTCATCACTATTTAATTGATGGAACTTACTAAACAATCAGTGAAAAGAAGAACATGATGATGATGACGATGGTGATGATACCGATATGCAACATGTGGAGACATGCTACCATATGAAGGAGATTTGGTGACATAAGATGGGTTATTAACCTGATAAACCTAAAATATATATTTAATTTTACTCCAATCTGTCAAGGTATCCCAGTGACACAAGTACACATTCAAAGACGCCTGAGAGACTTTCAAGACACTAAAGGTTTTGATGTTCTTAATACTTTTATTCTTAAATTTGATTCACATTTCATGATCATTAAACGATTTTCTACTTTGTTCTGTTCTACCTTTAATTTCCCTCAGATATGATCATATACTATTAATGGTTACTTAATAGGTGAGACCGCCTATTTAGAAACTACTATAAAGTATAGAGTTGCACAGAAAACACTTTTAAAACTATTTACAGGACAAACAAAAAATGTATACAGACAACGCTAAGTTTATTGTCGTTCACTTTCTTTACTTCTGGATGTCTAGTGTCCAACCTATAGCTGTAATATCATCAGGTACTTCAACGAAATTTCTGTAATGTTCGAATGTCAATATTAAGAGTTTTATATTTAAACAAGAAACTTTCTACAAATTTTTTGTATGAATCCGACGATAATTCCAAGCGCTTTTTTTCTTGTGAATGTAAAAATAGTCTCTGAAAATACCATAGATAAATTTTTTAAATAAGTATAGGCACAGCCGCGCATAAGATTTATAAGCGGTGGGCTGGTAGTAATTTTATATATTTTTGATTTAGAAAGGTCTCCGTGGGTTGCCGCATGGACCCTGGGCATCTTACTATTTTTCTATCGGTTTGTTCAGCTCTAGGTTTTAAGTGAAACTGTCATGATATTATTTTGTTTATTTTTCATTCTAAGGCTGTATTAATCTCTTTATTATTAATGATTTAATCTCGAAGGGTTTTCATTTTATAAGTCAAAAAATAAGATTTATTGTTCATCTCTCTTGAGCATGAGTACGAATGACTACAATGGGTTTCATATCGTTTTATTTTTTTATCGAATGTATCCCCTCAATAATATTACTTTACATTTTAATGAATGAGAACTTTAAAATTGTAAATTGAGTATCCCTTAGGGGCAATATGTTTGTATAAGGTGTTCTTCAAAAGCGGCTTCAGAAAACATTGTTCTATTTTTGTAATTCACCAATACTACGTGAAGAGATAAAAATGCCTATTTACCATATGTCAAGGTCCGTGATTGTCTAAGGGCTTCAGTTTCTAATATTGCGGAGGAGTTTACTTTGGTTATACGAAAAGAGATGTATGTGAAAGGGAAGTACCGATCGACTGTTGACATCCGAATAGAACCTTTTTAATAAATAAAGTCTGATTGCTTTTTATTGATTTAATTTAAAACATTTTAAGGTTGAGATTCTTTCTTTAAATTTTAAATCAAAATATTACTTTACACATCCCTGCAGGATTGACTAAGTTCCTTTTTGTGACCTTGCTACTTGGTTTATTTCTATTTTCACTCCGCAATAATTCCTTATCTTAGAAAGTTGCTATAATTCCTTTGTAAGCTGCAAGCTTTGAAGTTATCTTCATTTGATACTTGAATGTTGTTTACGATTTACCACAAAAAACGTGTCCTAGACTTTTTGAGAACGAATCGACAAGTATATTTCTAATTTGTCAATAACATTGTTCGAACTTTGCAGTCAGCGCAGAAATTATGTAGACTCGAGTTTAAGCTATCACATCTCCTTAACGGATTTTACTATTGTTATGAATCAGCCAAAAAATTAAAGGAAATGCGATGATCATGATTATGGGAAACTCCATGAAAAATGCCAGTTTGTATTGTATTCTTAACTAAATTTTATGTTAACTAAATTTTATCTGAAATAACTATTTTTTTAGTTAAAAAAATAGTTATTTCATTAACTCCAAATTTTTAGCAGTGATTATATTATTGTACTTCTTTCTCAAACATAGTTCCGTCCACGATTGGTTAAGTTGAACAGATCCTTGGTCCTCGTGTGGTGTTCAATTTTTGTATTTAGATAATCATAAAAAATGCGAACAGTATTGTGCATAATGCGGATAGTATTGGTTTTGAGTTCCTTCTCTATTGAACAATAATAATATTGAGTCACTGCTACGTTATTATGTTAAATTATGGTCACCCCTGTGCAGCCCCTGGAGCAACCCACTGATTACTTCATTATGAAGATAATTAACTTTAAGGTGGGCCCCCCTCATCGTCTATTGAAGGCGTGGGCCTACAATTTCTTCATACATTTTTTGTAGATCATAATGAGCTCTCTTTCCGATAAGATACTACACATGTTTCATTTTAATGTTCTTCGTTGAAAAAAAAGAGTATGGATGTGTGTACCTGAGGATTGGATGTGAAATCCCAATTCAGAGCAAGGGAAGGACCTTTTAATATGACGGTTGGGATGCCACATCTAGATGATGAAAGAATCTTTTTTTCCCCTCTAAATTTGGATCTCGCGTCCAAACCTGTTCAATCAGTGTACTGTTCGACGCACTTTTTTAAATCGATGATTGCCTGTATAAAATATTTCTGGGTTCTTCTCACTCATCAATTTCAGACTGCTTGTATTTTAAGAATCCTTGACAAAACATGGACTTCAGTTACTTTACCCATGCAAATTAGATAAGTGTGGTTTACGAAATCGTGATAATCAATTATACATAATTTATGTGGCAAAGAAAACTCTGAGCATATGTCATGACTGAAGATGTATTTGATACGACTATTGTTGATGCATTTTCGTGGTGTGATATTGAATATTAATTGTGTATTGTATGATGCATTTTAGGAACTCCGCACGGTGAAAAGTACGCATGCAAGAGGGGTGCATTTGTCTTATATGAGGATTAAAACTGAATGTTCTCCCCTATATCGGTATAAGAAAATAACCGCGATGCCAATACCCAGATTTTATTCCCCTAGTCACGGTTCCGTTGTGAACGTTGTTAGTATTCGGATTGCGTAAAGAAACTCCTCTGAGTAGGAAACATATACATCCCTCTTGTTCTGCTGACGAACAACTCGCTTGCTTAGGGTCATATCCTTGACAAGTTCCCCACCTTAAAAGTTTTTTTTCTTCATTTTTTTGTCAGTACACATGGCATGGAGGTTCAATGTAAATTACAAGTGATTCAATGCAAGGAAGAGTATTGGAAATACAGGACGAATCTTTTCTTATCTTGTCACGTCATTGTTGCTTTGCGTTATTGATATTGGAATATACTTAGTTCGTGTGTAATGGAGTTAAATCTCTCACTAGTTCTCCCCTTACAAACATTTCCTCATCAAGTGGCAAACTCATACGTATTAGTCCGTGGGAGGTCAGGAATGGTTTCGACGTATTTTCTGGATTACTGGAATCCCAAAAACGGTTAGAATTTTTAGGTGCAACTTTCATATGAAAAAAGGAAGGGAAAATGTGCTGCAATAAGGTACAAAAAAGGGACTGTTCTACTCAACTAATCAAGAAATCTTCTTTATCCTATTCTAGCTTATTGAGTTACAAATACCTCAAATTATCATTCGTAAGAAGAAGAGAAAAGTAGGAATATGTTGTACTTCAAGACAGAAAGCATCTCTACATTAAAAAGTCTGTTTTTATTAGGTACTATTCACATGCCAACCAAGGAGATATTAATTGTAAGTCACTTAAATATTTGGTATTGAATCGAAACCATGGAATGCAACTCACACGCTATATCTCTTAAAAATGATAAAATGGTTCAAGTATTGAAAAGCTACAGTAATAGGGGGAAAATGGGATTATGGGAACGGTTGAGGGAGAAAGGTGCTTAAACAATTGCTTCTTTTCTCTTATTGAGATACAATTTCATACTGTGGTATCTATCCGAAGAGTTTTAATGTAACCTATGAAAAAAATGTGCGCGCATAAAAAGACTGACTCTACTCATAAACCATTTTGTAAAACCATTAGCCAGATCGTGCGAAAACTAATACGAGATTTCGTAAGTAAGGATGTATCTGGGAAAACAATGTACCACGAGTGTTTTATGATGGTTCTGATAATTAAAGTAAACGTTTATATAAAGCTTTTTTGTAAGATATTTCTCCCTTTTTCGCATTCTTTTCTTTATCGTTCTTAACTTCTTGGTGCTACCTCACGGATGGGATTTCTATGGCGGTTTTTGGGAATCTCCGTTCTTTTCAATATTGTTTAATTGTTGCTTGTAATATTAATTAAAAATTAATTAAGAGTTACACATTCTTTTCGTTTTTTCGGGTCGATTCCTNTTTTGGGAATCTCCGTTCTTTTCAATATTGTTTAATTGTTGCTTGTAATATTAATTAAAAATTAATTAAGAGTTACACATTCTTTTCGGTTTTTCGGGTCGATTCCTGGCAATTAGCGTATTGTATGTGTTACTTACATACGTTTCACCGTGTCTATTTTTAGACTTGAAAATACAGTAATTACTTAAGATCTTAAAGAGGTAAAATAAGGGAGTCAGCGCGGCTCAGTGGGTAGAGCGCTGAGCTGCTGGCTGGATGGCCGATCTATTGGTTCATAGTACTCGTATTTGATCTCCGGTGGAGTGTGGAAATTCTCATCGCACCTCAACATCCAGACTGACTTCTAGGTCTACTCAGCCTGTTGTAAAATGAGTACCGGGTCTTTCCTGAAGTAAAACCGGGCTCATGCTGGCCACACCACCTCCTTGTGCCTAGACCTTGAAATTGTAGACCCCGTGAAGCCCATGGGCATACCTTCGGGCACATTGTGGGACACTTTGACTTGGAGTGATAACATTAATAATGTACATTGCTATAAGGGAGGAAAATGTCACAAAGCGTATAACTCTGCAGTGTAACGGAAAACATCCCAACCTATTACTACATGATTTTGGGAATAGTAACCCCTATGTTTTACTAGTCCAGCTGCTTTGACTGAAGAAACGCTAGAAACCTTGTCACAAAGATTTGTCAAGCAACGAAATTATATAGAAATAAGTGTTGTCACTCCAGTTAATATTTGGTTTTGCAACCTCCAAAATCAAATAATAAATTTAATAAATTTATTGTCAAAAAACAGTACAAACTGCGTATGACCACGTGGAGGAAAAAAAAACTAATTTACTCTCCGGAAGCAAGCAAGGGACCATCCCATCAATTATAATAAATATAAACTGGTTTAATATATCAAATATAAACTGGTTTCCTCTCATCACCGCAGTAATGTTACGATCCATTTCCCGACGCTTAAGATTTTCTCTTTCTGGTTCATCAATCACGAAATCGGATCTCCCGTGTACATTGATTTTCCAAACGTGTCATTGAGTCATTGGAACTCATTCTTTACGTCTCGGCTACGAAACTCAATCTTCCTCGTTGTGCCCGTCGGCGGCACTTTTTTTTCTTCGAAGGATCGTGACTGAGAGCGATACTCCGAGCGCGGAATGCGTGCGGTCGCACGTGTGCTCGTGCGTGCCGAGACTCTGCCCTCGCTCTCCACTCGTGTCTCCGCAGCTTTGACACGTGTGTCACACGTGGTTCGTGTTTTCTTTGTCCGTATTTTACCACTCTTGAGTTAGTCTCACGCGGTAGACACCCCTGCTCCACTCTCTTCAGTATCTTCCTTCAGTCGAGTTTCATCGCTTTGGATGAAATGTCTCATTTGTTTTTAAACGTGTGTGAAAGTAACTCGTATTTTTTTTACTTTTTAAACTTCTTAATATGACCAGAGAGCCCATAGGTTACAAATTGACATCTAAATAGTAGGAAACTATTTAAAAGGTATATTTTAAACATTTACTAGAATTGTACTCGAAAATTTCCTGTTCTCTTTATATTTTCGTCCTTTAAATTAAAACTAATCTTTTGATAAAATATGGTTCAAAGCATATACGTGATAGAACATTGGCCGAAATGTGTGTTCCAAATTGCTGGAAGATTTACTCCAAAGTTTCTTCATACATTTAATTAATTATCTCTTTCAGTTGTCAAACGTTTATTATTTTCCAAAAACAATTGGCAGTATTGTTTTTTTATAAAATGCAAACAATCTCATCAACTCTTGAAAAAATAGCAATAGGGCAGCTATACTGAAAATAAATGCTAACCAAAAAAATCGAAGATTCTAAGATCCATAAACCTGCTTTTATTTTCTGTAGTGAGCGAAGAGCGTTTTCTTTTTTTTGTTATACATCGAAGATACATTTGCCAAAAATATTCTTTGAGTCGTGCTCCCTTTATCTTCTTATGCTACCTTTGCCTCTAATCCTGGGACTATTGCACATCCGCCACTGCACCGGATGTGCGGCCCTCGCATCACTGAGACTTCCTTGGGGGGAGTCTTGCTGGGAAAAGATGTTGCTTCTGTATAGCTTTTCCAAAGAGGGCGCTCTTGGCTTTAGGGTGACTTATTTTCTGAAGTGGAAGTTCTCCTCAACAAAATATTATTCTTCAATATAAATAAATGATTCTATTAATACAAGTAATTTAATTTGTGAGGAAGAGGTCATATTTGTCCCCTTAACATATTGACAAGAATATAATTATTAAAGCAATCTGAATTATCATAAAAAGTAGATTGTGCACCAATGTACTTTTCAATTCCATTAAAGTGTTTCTCTTGAAAAAAATAATCGCAGTATAGTACTTTTAATTTTGTTGGATGTTAAAGGTTAGCGATATTTAAATACGTAAATAAATAATAATAAAATTACTTCTCCTTTCTTACTTTTGAAAACAAGAAGTTGATGATTTCACGGTACCGTGTTATTCATTTATATCCTCGACGTAAGTAAGTACCTCTTTCGAGAGATATCAATGTTTGTAAAACATCCCATTGCCACTTACCTAGTATCTTCCTTTGTTTTGTTCGGGAACTTTTTGAAGAACATTATAGACTTTCAAATCTATATATTCTGCAGCTCTAACATATTAAATAATATGTCACATGGGTGAAATAATTCTTGCAATTAATGTAACACCATTAAGTTTATAAATTGAGTATACAAATTCAATGGTATTACAATCTCAGTTTGTTATTTCAAACGAAAATTTAAACGTGTGAATAATTTATTAGGGATCGAACGTACCGTATACGAAGAGAAAGGTATTAATGAGCTACGTAATAGCAACTATTTTGTTACTCTGTGTCCACCGACATTAACGTACAGTCTCGCACGCCCCTGGCTAGTAGACTATATCAGAAAGGCGACACCGCACTTCGATGGCATTGGACAAGCCCAGCTAACGTCTAACGTTTGGAGTAACTAGTTTACCGCGTATGACCATATTACTCCCAAGCATTTTCATACTATCATAGAAGGAGCCTTTATGAAATTACACGTTGCATGCAGTAATTCTGTGAAACATACTGATAAATTCATTTTTACTCTAACCGCGATATAATTTTATTGGTGCCAAACTGTCTTAAGTGATAATTTATTTTTTATGTTACTCACTAACACTGCGAAACTACCATCATTAATGACTAACATTTTTACATGCTATCAAGGGCGATTTGGGAAATAATATTTGTCCAAAATCTAAGTACAGGCCGACGCGTATTTTTTCATGAACTGCGACAAATTGTATTCCAGATTAATTGAGCTCACGGTTTATAAATTTAAGAAACCGTATTTGTCGGCGAAACATTATATATCCTCTGAAAATTCGTACTAAACGGTAAGGTAATTGTCTTTAATCCGCTAAAATCCAGAAACTGTGTCTCCTTTTGGAAATATTAACATTTAAAATTCAGGTAAAAATTTTCTTTGGTTTTTATCGGATCTGGTGTCCGTTTCATTTAATTTCTTTGGAACTAAGATAATTTTTTCGCCAGATTTCGATATTTTCATTCTACCAAAAATAAATAAGCTGAAGTCTTCGACCACAAACTTGACATTTATCCTACGAAAATAAGTTGCATAATGTTATCGAATATTTTAGAAGTATTCTTTGTGATTCGTGAGGCTTTTCTTACTTCCTTGTGTTTACAGTTCTGTTGACTTCTGCAGAAAAAATAATTTACTTCAGTTTATTTTCATTACCTTATTTGTTAAATGATTTTTCACGCTAAGAAGGAGCATGGTACTTACTTCTCCTTAATGCATCCCAACATGAACCCATAATATACAAAAAACAAATCGCGTCTAAATGTTTAAAAAATCTAACCACAAGTGATTTTATCGGAAGAATGAGAGAAGGATTATTTTCTTGAATTTCATAATTTTCCCCGTAATATGTCCTGTATTTGTTTATTATGTGGAAGTATTGTAGTTCCTCATGTTCAGAATTATCATGTTGTATTCAATATGGAAGAAACGAATGTAGGTTATAGGATACAACGCTGGGATAACATTGCTATAGTTACTTCAGAGAGATAAAACGACGAAGAAAAGCAATGATTCGAGAAGGCCGGAATTTCAATGCAAACGAAACTAAGGCCATACCAAATGATTGCTTACACGAGGACCATTTGATGGAATGGGAAAATGTCAGTAAATAAGACAAGGAAAGTAGCCATTATGAACAGTGTACGTCCGAAAAAAACAGAAATGGGGGATTTAAACTACTACAGAAATACGGAGAAATTATCGGGTTTTTTACCGTTTTTATGAAATTCTAGTATATGATTTATATTTTTAGTAAGTACATGTCATAAATATTTACAATATTTTAAATGTTATGTTACTAGGATACTACCATAGGTATTTGGACACATGAAGGGCAAAATTCTGACTGAGAAGTTGTGCTGTTAAATATAGGGATCATTTGTCTGAGAACAGATTATTGAGATTTAAAAAAAGTCTCGGAAACCTGAAGTTTCATTAAAAAATTTAATATTCTTATCTCAAATTCCTTTTTTTTTCGTAGTGCATCCAATTATAAAAATTGCATATTATTTATCGGCAGTGGTGGCTATTTGGGTTTTTTTTTAAAGAAAAGATAAAAAATTCATTTTAACTGCCTAAACTGGGAATTAAAAAAATACATCATTCTTGATTTGGTAATCACCAATTTGATTTATTTCATTTTTTAAATCATCCTTAGTGAAAATATGCAGAAAATGTCATGTTAACGAAAATTGTCAATATTTTTTTACTCTCCACTTTTGATTACCAATCGCCGCAATCGGTTGTCGGATGTACAGTAGGTTTCTTGTGATACCTTGTCACCTGTTTGAACATTCACGCGCCCATGCGGAGCGATGTCCAAGAGGTCTACCCGCTCCGTTTGGAATGCGACTTGCAGCCTTCACTTTTGTTTCTCACTTTTCGTAACGAGTTTCTTTCTTAATAATTACTGAGGAGCAGACCCTTTCCACCCGACCTTCCTTTTCTCGTCCGCGCCCGAAGCTGTTCGCTGTGGAGGATGCGACGGTACGCGGCGCGGCGGCTCTTGTGTGGCGGCGTGCGTGGCCTTCTAGAGTTTTTCCTTCTGGCGATGGACGTACGTTCACCGAAATCTAGAGGAGGTCGGACGCTTGTACGCGGATCTGCTCCAGAATGTTCACCCACGCCGAGAAAACAAGAACAACTTCGACCAAGAAAATGACTGCGGTTGCGTCTTTGCTCTCTGTTCTCTTTGGATAAAGGACTCGAGTGGGATCCCGCGTCGATTCCCCCCTCTCCAGGCAAATGCCGATGTGGTACCTAACTTTTCCAGGCAACCCTACACTTCTTCCGCACTCATTCCTCTTAGGAACTTATGCATTAACGCTCGAAACTAGCCTCTCAAAAGTAATTCATCAATCAAGATGGACTGATGGATAATCTGACAATTTTATTATTGGTGTATTAGTAAAAGTATCATACATAGTTTTATTCTTCTAAGTAGGCCAATATAAATGACTCTTCAATGTATTCTTAACAAAATCATGAATGCATTGGAAATGAAATAATCTGGGGTAAAAAAAAACAATATGAAAAATCGTCCTGTGAGTTGTCTAGGGACTTTTATACTTTCGCAAAACGCAACATTTTCTCAGAGTATTTAGGGAAAACAAAGAGAGATTAGCGTAGTCGATATGGGATTAAGTTCTCTTAATTAAGCACTATTCTTCACAATTATAACATAATATATTATCAAAATTATAAAAAAACTTTATGCTTGAGGTTTAAAATCAGTACTGTGAGTTGCAAATGCTAAAAGTAAGTTCAGTCTGTCGCATATGTGCCTCAGGAATTTTACAATTTTGATGATTTATTTATTAAATTCACTGAATTTTTGGAGAATATTAAAATTATATTTTCTCTGAACGATAAAAATTCGTAAGATTTCCTTCATTCGTAATATTTCAGAAATTCCTGATTTAAAGTAAAGTAAAATGAATGCTTCCTTTATTTATTGTTTCGTCACTGTTTACGCTACTGTTGAATGTGTACACCACTCATGTCAACTATCTTTTTTTTTTAATTTGGGAGGGGGTACTTAAGCCTAGTCGCTTTGACGCATATAATACTTTAAACTTTGTCACCGTTGAAAGACGTCGACAAAGTTATAGTATAACAATTTCTAATTATACAGACATCCCACAATCAATACTGTTAACATAGTAATTTCCTATCGTGGTTGAAAATAAATTTATGATTTTAACGAATTTTCACTGTTCTTGGGTTTGTGCTTTCTTATGCGAATTCGCAGAAATACGCTGATATATTGCTTTGTAATTCTTACCAGTTGGAATTAGTATACTACGTGGAAAAAAAACTGTTTTCTGTTATCTGTTGATTGTTAAATTTTCTCGCTAGTAATTTCCATTATTAATTTACAGTATAATACAACAACCATCTAATGAAACAAAATGATTAAATTTGTTTTGATTTAGTTTGTGTATTAATTTTAGTTGTCCCTTTCCATACTTATTTTCTTCGTCAGAGCTAGCCATTTCCAGAAATGTCGATGTTCCGGACGACATAGCATCTCGACCTCCCACGCCTCTGGCGGAAGTCTTCTTCCTTGCCGGCTTCTTTCTATTTTTAGATGTTGTACGACGTCCACCCTTCTACGTCGCCGATGGCTGTCCTTCCTGACATGCACACAGTCTCAGGATGCGTCCTTTTCACGACGAATGAACTGCCTCCATTCCACGAGGGGTCCTTTGAAACTTCACACTGTTTCGAATGTTGGATACGCAAGGATTGAAAGATCATTGTTTTTATTTTTTCTCGTAAAATAATCATCTTACTCTTATAAGTTTATGGTCCAATTATTTGAAACCGCGTAGTAAAAAGAATCAATTTTGCTGTTTCTTTTTTCATGAAAATCGTATTTTCTACCATAGCATCATCTTATTCGAACTTGATATAAAATGAAAGGGCTCAAGATTTTACCAATATTTTCTTAATTTGTTTTTACGAACTAAATTAACCTTTTTGGATATCTTAACAAAAAAGATATTTTTTAAAATTTTCTGTTTATTTCTCTTTATTGCTCATGTAAATATGCCATTGCACATGGGAGCAGCAAATACGATATTTTTTTTGTGAGAGAGGGAGAGTTTGACTCACTCTTTTCTTGAAATATCTTCTTTCCTCTAATCTAAAATAATCTGTTTATTGTAACCAGATAAATAAATTACGAAGTGTAGAGTTATTTACAACTTGGAGAGTGTTGGATACTGTTATTCTACGAAGAAAAGGAAGGTGTAAAAACGATTTTGTCGTTGGTTTAAAAAAGAACTCTTGTAGATACGAAGGGTTGTCGAAAGAGGGCGATGTCCTACCTCTTAATTTTTTAGAGTTCACTCCGGAAGTACTTATTGCGGGTACAGAAAGTATCGTAAACGAAAGCTTCGGAGGGTTTCAATGTAAAAGTATGGGTTCCAAGAAACGTTCTGAGGAAACATCTCGAACATATGTGACATTGATTGCTAGCATGTGGAACTAACACAAGCCATTCTGAAATGTTACACGTATTCAGAAGTAAAAATTCATGTTTTACCTTTTTTATAAATAAGACGAATCTGTATTAAAGTACTTAGTAAAATCAAAGAAAATTACGTTTTTGAATTATTTTTTTTTAACCTTCATTAGGTACATTATATTATTACTTCATGCGCCATTTGTAGTTGTGTGAGTGACTTGAAACCCTTTCTTGAAAAACATGGAAATGTTCCCTTGTGGGATCCACCTATTAGCGAAGAGGGCAGTGCTACTTTTCTTCGATTAGACACGAAAGTTTCGTAATGTATAGTTGAATGTAAAGAAATTGCCCAGCTCTTTCGTTGCAAAAATTTCCTGTTCAATTATCTGCTATTGGACTCGGAAATGATAAATTTCTTGTTCCGTTAGATAAAATTGTACCACAAAATACATACCGATAGCCAAGTTATATATGGTGTAACGACAAATATTGCAAACCTACGAGTGAGCAAATTTCTCTTATTCCGTATTGACAGAAAAAATTTCCGCATTTCGTTATCATTTTAAACCCCATTTATGACAAATTTTTAAAATACGTTATTTTATAATTAATTTCATGATCCAAATGCGATTCTGTATTCTTGAGAGGAATTTTTCTCTTAAGTGTGTTACGAAACTCCTCTATCTACATAAACGTGTACACACTTAAGGTAATGAGATAAAAGTAATAAATCGTGATTGGTGACAGTAAGAAAGATTAAGAAAGGTTATTCATCTTCACCTGCAGTATGCCTCAATGCATCGAGGTATGTGGTGCGCTTCTCCGCCATGGATTATTCATTGCAACCAGAAGTGCAGTTTCGGTACGGCGTAGATCAGACCAATTGGCATGGGAGCACTGGGAATATGGGTGAGTGTACTTCATCAATTTCGTAGTTTCAAGAGAATTCTATCCGAGAGGGAATCTAGGGTTGGTAGGATAGTAGTGGTCACTTATTTAGAAAATTGCTGTTCTAGGTATTTTATATTCGAACATGGAAGAAAACAAGTTAATTTTGGAATACTTTTTGTCATTTTTAGGTGGTATATAAGTTTTTCAAACTTCAGAAATAATCACTAAAATAAAAAATAAATACATATTTACTTGAAGTGATCAAACCTATGTTTTGAAAGCGGTCTCTAGATTTTTTAATAGCAATAATAGTAGAAATCACCATGTTACAACTGAAAGAAGCTTAAATCTGATTGGTGAATATGCATTTCGTTATTTGGGTAACCACTACTAACCAACTTACCATATGGTAAATGAAACGAGTCCTTTTACTTGTTCCTAGCTCTGAGTGGGACGAAATTCATTATTTGTCTAGCAAATTTTAATAGAACATTCACACAGTTTGGAAGCACGTTTAGAAATATCTCAATTCCTTTTTTTCGTAATCAAAAGGATATCGTTGCAAATATAGTTATAAAGCAGAAACTGGAGAGAAGATTGGAGTGACCCATTTGGTTTTCGCTTGGTGATTTGTCAAACCCCAACAGCAGAAAGAGAAAATCCAACTAAAAAATATCTATCCTGCAGAGTTCGCAAGTTATAAATGTAGCTGTACGTCCGTAGTGTGTTGAATGTTTGAATGTACGTTTTATTACATAGGTCGATGAATATAATCATTACCCAAATCGTCAAATAGCTCAACCTTCCTTTCAAATTTCAGCGCATTTCTAAACTAGTTTTTAGAAGCGAAATATTAGTTCCAGCTGAATGAGTCACTCAAATTAATAAGCTGCAAAATCAAAAAGATATTTTAATCTATATCCTTAACTTCACGTTCCTTAAATTATTTTACGTTCTCTGTTCTAAACACTTCAATGGCCGAATCATTGCGCCTTGAAAGAATGGTTTAGGAAAATTAAATTGGTAGTACTGGAGTTCACCTGCATGAATACAGTTTTGATGGTCTAGATATTTCTTATTTGCAAATTTGCCGTGCTGTTCAGTAACGTACCCACAACTTACGAGACCCGGGGTGGGAGTCTTTTTGAAGGCTTTGCTGTGAAAGTTTGCATGATGTGTTAAGGATTACTTAAGATAGTTTGAAATTAGGGTGTATTTAATAAGATCTATTAGTTATTTTACTGTTATAATACAATTATAGTATATTTACGTTCAATTTTAGTCTTTGTTATCTATGGTGACCCATTTGGAGGCCATTTATGAGATGAGGCTCGGGGCATACCGTCCCCCATGGTATCCCTTAGTACGGTACTGACGCTGAGATGGACAGAAATCTGGCCTCATCCCTGTTCAGATAGAGATATATCATTTTCGTAATTATTTGATTAAAAAATTCAGTTATGATTATGTAGATAATTAGTTATGTGTTATTCACCCACTTCTTAGTACTTAAAACTTACTTGGAAATTACAAGTGTAAATTATTGGTGCTGTTTATTCACTCTGAACTTTTCAATGGGGAATGATTTAATATTATTATTTAATTATAATTTAATAATGCGAGTTAATTTTATGAGGAGTTACGTAGTGGGGACCCATCTAAGTTAGACGGTTTTAACTCCTGCAGCTCGCCGGGGTCCAACTCATGCCTTGGAAGGGGGGTTTCAGAGAGGCTGAGACCGCACTCTGGCGTTCTCTGATTCTGTTCTCACGATTTTTCACAAATCCCTTGTGGGTATTTGCGAAATAGAAATATTATCACATGACTCAAGACAAACGCTCGTTTTTTAGAGTTAAACTGTTTATGATCGGTACTTGAATGTTGCCCTAAAATTCGAACACAGATAAAATAATTCATACTGCACAAAATAGTAATCATACTTCTCTGCTTCTCTCCTTACTGTAGGGAAAAAGTTTTAAGATATTTACCTCAATAAGAATACTTTCCTTTTTTCTTTTCAGCATAACTCCGTATTTTGTTTACCCAACACAGATCATAAACGTGGCATTATATTAGTTTTATTGATGTCATTAGTTATCCTTCCACTCTAATTCTATAAATGATATTTTTGAATTATAGGAGAGATCAACAATTCGTCTCGGTGGAGGTAAATATAATTCAAAGTACGATCTTCATCTTGTCTTGTATTGCAGCCTTACTTTGCTGACGCATTTGCGCTTTTTGTCTGGACTTGCTTCTCATGCTTCGAATAACGCTTCTTGTCGACATTTGCATATCACTTCCATCTCCTATGTTCCTCTTATGATTCTCTAGATTTTCTTTCAATTTCGATTTCTCTTTCAATTTTTGTTCAATCATCTCGACTACAATGTCTGCAACATCTTTCTTCGTCGTGCTGTGTTTCGCAGAGTTTGCTGTATTATCACTCCCTCTCTTCTCCATACTCCCTGTTACCTTTCCCGCCAGTTTTCCTGCCAAATTAATCGTCACTCTGTTCGCGACCAGTTCAGCGATGCTCTCGCCCACCTTATTCGACACTCGATCGGCAATCCTCGTGGCAACTTTGTCAGATACATGTTCAGCCAGACGAGATGACAATTTATTGGCGATCTTTTCTACCATCTTCTCCGAAATATCTTCCATGATTGAAGTTTCACCCTCCGGACCCATATTGATCGTATAATGATAATCGCCTTTGGCCTTTTTTCTTAAATAAGCAGTCATATGTAAAGCGAAGTAGCCTAGTTAAATATTTACAGCAACTGAATTATATCTGAAGTACCTGAACTTCCTGCTGCTCGCAAACTGTAGAATATTGGTCGTTTCAATTAGAGGATATGTTCCATTCCATTCAATTCTTCAATATTGCTGCGACTTCATCTGTATCACACACAACTTACCTTCTCATGCCCGTATTCATGAAATCACTGATCGTATTATTCTGAAGTCCAATTGTTTGCTGCGAGGTTGATTCTTAGATGTATGTCATCCTCTGTTGGTTCATTTCAACTTCATTTGGATTGCAGATAACGCATTTCAAGCTTGCAAAGCTTCCTTCATTATCTAGAGATCATTCACTAAAGTAAATTACTATTTCCATCATGGTGACTCGTAAGTCAAGATTTGCATTGGTAAGTTAAATGATGCTTGTCGTTTTGTTCTGTTTGACATTTCAATAATTTATACTCATAGTTTCCCATTTTCAGATAATAGAAGTCGGTATTTGCACCTCAGCGTCAATATTTTTGTTATTATTCAAAATTTTTAAATACATAATTACGAAAACTGGGTGATCCCACAATCTTTGACCGATCTGTTTCCCGGTTACGCTGTGCCGCTTGTTGTGACAGTTATTATATTAATTATCTTTAAATTATGATTCATTTTGAATGATGTTTTCATAAAATATAAGTGACAAACGAGTTCTCAAATTTATTAATTTTTTTAGGATTTAAATATATTCCTAGTGATTGAATTGATAAGTGCCCTTGACCAAATGTATTTTTGTTATATCTGGGTTATTGAATTGTTGTAGTTTTTGCATTGATTCAAATATTTCCTTGTTGACAGAATGTAATTCATCTTTTCGATAATCCATTCGAAATATCTCTTAAAAACTTCATAACTGAAGGCAAAAACTTTTGATAAGACAGTTGAACAAATGAGAGCTTGAAATTGACAAAGTTTTTTCCCTATTTTTTCAAGTAGTTGGTCTCTTTCATAGACCTCGTTTATTTAAAATCCACGTAATACAATAACATAGAAGATATGATGGATATATAGACTTATTATATCTGTCCTGAACTGTCGAATTTTATGACAGTAAATCCCTCTTGTGTTGTAAATGGACGAGGGCATATTTTAAAAATTTGAGTTGTGGGACAGAAAGAGAAAGACTCTAGTTGTGTGTAATTTCCACGCTGTTTTAGTTTTTTTTATAAATTAATAGTGAGTGATACGCAATTCAAGTCCATACATAAATGTATCCGCAGCCACAATGCAATTAATTTTCTTTGTCATGTCTCTTCAATCTAAAAGACTAGGAAGGCATACCCAACGGTCCATAATTTAAGAAAAGCTGATTTAACATTTTCATGCACTTGACAATAACCACTTTTTAAAATGGTAAATCGCTTATGTGAAGAACCATGGTCAACGTTTTTTGAACTTGGTGTATATAAAGTCATATTTATCGAAATGAGATGTTTGTTATAGAAGCTAGGTCGTAAATAAAACAATTTTACAGAGCCAACGTTTCGGAATCTTATAATTCCTTAATCATGTTCTGAAACGTTGGCGTTGTAAAATATTGTGTTTTATTTGCGACCTATCCTCAATAACGATTAATTCATTATGAAGAACACAGTCAATAATCAAGAATGTTTGGTCATCTTTATCTATTGAAAATAAAATAAGTTGATATTCTGTAGATATTATACCAAGCAGCTAACTATTTTTGTCGTTATATTATGCATCATGTAACGATTTCGTCTTGGGGCGCGGAAATGTTGATTCCGCCACAGCCTTTGGGCGCTTTGATCACTATCCATATGGTATGGGAATTCCTTCCTTTCTTCCAGAGAGTAAATTAGTTTATTGTGCGCCATGTGTTTGTAACAGTATTTTTAGAACTTTTATTGTTAGAACAGAATTATTTATTTAGAATTAGTATTGTTTTTAGAGCAGAATTATTAATTTACTATGTGGTTTTTATAAAGAAAAGTTTTCGGTTAATGCAAATTCCAGCGTTATTGAACTACTTTTTTTTTACGTTGCAGTTTCTCTTATCATTATCATATCAGCTAATCGTATTAGATAATAGGTATTTGTCTCGCAGGATTGAAGATTATCTTGAAATTTGACATGAAACCTTCTTTACGTAATACGACACGCGATAAATTTCATCATATTTGGGATGAGCTCATTTCCTTGACGTCGCGCAGGTGGGTATAAGCTATATTCCAAATGAAAAAAAAGTATGTGTACTGGAGAAGAAAAGAATTTTCTGGAGAGAAATTTCAATAAAAGTGATGGGAAATGTTGGGTGCCATAGATAAGTGGTCGTCTTATTTTGGACCTCACGGATCACCGTTCATATGTTAATCAAATAACGGTCTCAGACTTTTTTTATGAAATGCTCTTATTTAATATTTAACTAAACTGCATTTTAACTATAAAATATTTGAAAAAACTTATCTAATAAAACATTTGTTAACATCCAACAATATGTGAAGAGGCTGTTATGTTTACCCCATCCATTATGACTCTTTCATCAACATCAAATACGTAAGAGAAATCATTTTTATTTTGACTTCGCTGTTTCTTAAATATGAATCGAAGAATTTTAACAATCTAATCAGGTCGAATTACATAATGCAAGACTTCCGACGTTAAACGGACGAACACTAGCATTTTGTGATTAAGTTCTGAATTATTTATTTAATTTGATTATATAATGGATGTTAATTGTTGCAGTCTCCTGAGGTCTATAATATTGCATTTCCTTATTCCCATTGTGTTCTGATTATGAGACGTATATTACAATTAATGTTTCTACGAACTTCTTTCAAGCATTCTATAAAATGGTGATACATTTTTTTTCTTTCATTTTTACAATTTCATTGATTTTTCAGTTCATCCTGACCAGGGTTCGAATTAAAGGAGGGAGGAAACAGGGAATTTACCCCTTCTGACTTAATCCCCCCACTTATATAATTCCATCTCTCATGATTGTTCGGATTAATTCCGGATACAATGTTAGAAATAGCCATATTTAATGAATGCATTTAAAATGTCTCTATGTACATCATTATAATAAGACACTCTAGAGGAGTTTATTACAAGAAATTTAAATTAAAACATGTTAGACAAGTTTATAATAAACTAATCAGTATATACAGTACATGATAATTAAATACAAAATTACTAATACTCAAACTATGAGATCCATTAAAATTTTCTTGATAATTTTATTAAGTAGTGTATTGAAATATGAAAAGACAAGCTTCAAAAGTTTTCCCTTCCCTTGTACATTTTCTTTAATTTGAAAACTGACTTTAAGTAATTAAATGTTCCATCTTATTTTGGAGTTTGCTACGTATATCCAAGAAGCGTGTGAAACTCTTGAGATGTTTAGTGGTGGGCGTGGTTCCTTCATCATCGTAGCGCTTCTTGTCGCTGTGTCGGCGCCCAGGGAAGAGTTGACGACGCATGTGTTATAAAAGAAGGGCGTTATGCCGGCGGTGGGAGGGGTCGTGCGTGTGGACCTGAACGTGGCGCCACGATTTCAAACTGAAACGAGACCGCGGACGACCTCTTCCACCCCCTTCCCTTCCCTTCCCACTCAGTTACTCTTTAATTGACTCCGCATGCGGAGCGAGATTCGTACATCGCGGTACGACGAGCGTTGACGTAGGCGTGTTCAAAGGCGCGACATCCGCCACACAAAAAAAAGAAGAAACATAATCTTTCCTCATCTTCTTTTACTCGTTATTCATCTTCATTTTTCGTGAATATGTTGTGTTCATCCTACGAAAAGAGATGAAAAAAGTTATATAAATCCACCCAATTCATTAAACAGAGTGTGTGTATTTAGAAAAAGAACACTAAATATACCGCAAACGTGGCGGAAGCGTTGTAATGTAATTAGTGTTCTGTTAAAAATAAAGTGTCTCTTTAGTGAATTGGGTCGATTTATTTACTGTTGTTAACTAGATTTGACACACGTCATCATGATAAATGTAAAAAAATACTGTTCTTTAATGACACGGATAAGATATTCTGATATATTGCACCAAGATGCTCCTTTTCATTCCTTCTGAGGTAAATAATTAGTCCTAAATAACATATAGTACGTCCAACAAATAGAGCATTTTCAGGAAAAGTCATTTATGCTGACGAAACGAAAAGTGCAGTGTGCGTGAATAGACTTTTCTTATGTTCAATCTTTGAATTAAAAAATGAAAAGATGTTACTTTTGTTACTTTAATGTTGAAAAAAAATTGCGTTTTCCTCCATGTTAAATGGGTTATTAAAAATGAATCAATTTGAGCAACAACCAAATTTAACAGTACCCTATTGAAATACTTAACAAAGTAAGTTTTGTTTGACGAATACAATATGTTTGTGGTGTGTGAAGGAATGAGGTGCGGAGAGGAATCAGTACATCACTCGTTAGACACAACATCAGTACCTACGATCAGAATTTTTTGACTCAGTTGTTTTTTCTCCACGCTTATTGGTGCTATGCAAAGAACATCTTGCTTGATCAAACCATGCAGTATTTAACTTGTAGTTAGGTTTTCGAGCAAGAAATAACTGCGGTACCAGTTATTTGTCTGTCATTATTGCTCATTTTTTCGCAAATATTTTACTTTATTGACTATAAATAGGTTTTTGTTTTGATTAAGTTTATTACTAACCAAAGATTAGGATAATAATTCTAAAAAGCATTTCAAATTTTTGTTTCATATGCAAGTGGGCTTCTTTTCAATCTTTATCAAGTTTTTTCATATCTCATTGCATGAAATATTTAGTAGAATTCCTACCCTCTGCAAACATTTTAATTACCATTAATTTAGGGATGTGACATAGAATATTAATGTATGGACCAGTACTTCGTACTCTTATTACTGCATCTTTAACAATATTCATGACAATTCGTAATTTCATCTTCTTTCTTTCACGATCTAAGTAAGTCATTTGTATTTACGTTCCACGAAATGTTAAACTCTGTTATTGGCGAAAATTGTTTCGCATTTATGTTCTCGAATTTAAGTACGGTATCGATCACTTTTAAAAAGTTAATTGATTATATAATTTAATTTTAATTGAATGGTCTACAGAAACTGACTGCTAGTTGTACTGGAGAAGTTAGTGAACTTTGGACATGATTTTCTCATCCACGTATTTTTTGGGACTCGTCACAGTTATATTTAGAATCCAAAGTGTTTTAGAGCAGATAACTGCTCAGTATCTAATCCAGCTTGTCTCTCTTCTCACAGACAATCTCTTGTACTGTATTCTGAAGTCAACTCTTTACTTTATGGTGATAACCTCAACATAATATGTTCCTTATTCTCAGATTTTCTTGATCATGAATATACGAAGTCACAAAGAATATGTTGTTCACTTGGCGTCAAAATTCTCTCCTTTTGATATAATATTTAATTAGCAAAATCTTTATTTGAATGACGTTAAGTACTATTTTTCCGTATGTATTGACGCTTTACTTGAACATCTGCTTACAAATTCGAAAGTGAAAAATATTTTGATGAAGAAACAGACCGGTTTGCATACGAGTTATGGCATTTCCAGATTATATTTCCTTCTGAAACATAAGAGGGTCCTCTTCCTCTCGTAAAGTGAATATTTTAAAAAGTTAATAAATATTTGAGGGAAGAAATGAGGTATGGTTTAGACCAGGGGTCTCCAAATTACTGAAAAGGGCCATTTTTGAAATGTTTAGACTCAATGGGAGTAGGATGAACACATTTTATCAGAAATACCAAAAAATGTATTGGTAAAGTATTATTATTAAAACTTTACAATATGCAGTTTCAATAAGTGTACAAATATTTTAAAGATTTCTATTTGCAAAGCTAGTGAGACATAAAAAAGCAACTATTCTGTAATTCAGCAGCAACAGACGTTTCCTAGTGGCCTCTCTCTTATTTTCGAACTCGAGAAGTTGATGGCATTCAACTCATTGTATTCTTCGTGGATGGCGTGAAGTACTGAACTTGTGATATAAGTTAAGATTTTCTTTTTATTTAATTTTTTTAACGTTTTCTATTACCAAAATTCCTTCTAAAAAGTTCCCTGCATTAGTAAATGAAACTGAAATGAAACACCTGTACGTTCAATATTGTAATACCAAATGATATATTCGAATATCGTGAACTGAAATAACACGACATTCGACAGCATTCAAAATGATGCGTTGCTATATCTTGAAATATTATCTGCCCTCTCCACGCTCATTGCTGTTACAGAAATCGGCGAGAGAAATCGTGCAACCAGCGCGTTTGCAGATCGAAGCAAAGAATCGACCTTTGCTTGTTTCAACCTGTGGAACGAATACCAGACTCCGGCTTGTAGACCGTTCACCTATTGCACGCGCAAGAACGCACTTGAAAGGCGGGTGCTTGTGACCCGGGAGGGAGAGCTCATGTCGTAACCGTGACGTAGCCTCCGCCCATCCCAGTCATGTGCTTGCTTGTTCCGCATGTGTTGTGGCGTAGGTAGACTTCTCACCGTACGGTGGTCCTTTTTAACGACGAAATTTGTTGCGAGGCCCCACGAATTGCATCCCGGATGACCTCATTACACTTTGGACGATGCAGTCCAACCAGATTATGACGCGTCCTGTTTAGAGCGATGCTGAAAATTTGAATACAGAAATAAATTTTTATAATGATGAGATTTTGCGTTTAGGTAAAAAAAACTTCGTTACCTTCTGTATACATGATTCCATACTCATTCAGTGGCGGATCTAGACCGTAATCAAAGGGTGGGGGACTAGCCGGGGAGCATTTTTGTTTAAAAATTTATGGCTTTACAACGCAACTTTTATAAATATTACCTTTAAATAAAATGCATCAATTAAATAATTAACGATCATAAATAATTAATAATTAACCAGATTAATTAATTATTAATAACAATAACAATTATTTATTTCATTAATCTGGTATCATTCATTTTATTAATCCGGTATATTAATAACAATAACAGTTATAGCTAATAACAATTATTAATCTGGTAACACTCTTAAAAGTATGCCATTTATCATCATCACTTTTATCTGTTAAGAGTTCAGGTCTAATGGGGGGAGGGCTATAACTCCCTTAGTCCCACCCTCCACCCATAGATCCGCAACTGTACTCATTCATTCTTCAAAATTACAAACAAGAAAACCATATTTCAGATACCCGAGTATTATCTGAGTGTATGTGATATTTAGATGATGTATAGAAGTTAATGGCTTTTTTAGTATGTGGGAATGTTGGAAATCTGGTTTACTTGTTTGGAATATTAAAAAAAGATTGAGTATGAAATTAGTTATTACAAGCTCTGAAGAAGATTCGAAAGGTATCGAAACGTTGGTGAGTTACTATGTTTTTTTTACGTGAACACAAAATCCACATCCCATTATGAATTCCGAGGTTGAAAACAAGGAGGATGTAAATTTTAATGTAATTATTTCTGTTATTTCACTCTTATAAAAATATTGTAGAGGGGCCGGGGTAACAGGTGTTACATATCTTATGACCAACGTCATTTTTACCAATATGGTAATCCAGAGATAAATCACTGAAAAAAGTGGCAATAAACCTGTGAACATTATTACTTCACAAAAATCTCTTTTTCTAGACTGCTTGGACTAGACGCTTGAAATGATCAGAACTTCGCTTCTTACGTTTCTGATTTCCTTCCTTATGGGTGGATATCCTCATAGAAGTCTTCCCTCATAGAAAACTCGTATATTTTCTGAAGCTTAGTACAGAAAAATTATCTCCCGATACATTATCGACATAAATAATAGGAGTGTCGTATTTTAATTACGCCATTCGTTGAATAGTTCTCGTCAGTTTTTTTCTAGTTAATGTAAAAGCATACTTGAAGATAGGTATGTCAGTGTCTTAACTATGTTGACTTGACGTTGACGAGCCGCAAAGCCCCACAAAAAAAAACTATGTCGAATAATCGTAAATTGGATGGATTGGGTTCCTCATTGTAAGATTTCTGTTACGGAAAATTCGAGCTGACACTCATGTCACCACCAAAGAATCATTTCCCCTCCAAATGATCAGATCAAATATGTGAGAGAAATATAAATGACGATAATAAATACTCTTCTATAGTTCTCTGAGCTCCTGATCTCTGGTTAGCAAATGGAGAATCGGACGAAAGATCCTAATCTCGAAAAAATATTAATAAAGGAAAATGTTATAAAAGTAGTAGGGTCACCATTGACTGGTTTATTTATACTACACCCTATAAATTTTAGAAGAGTACCCTAACACAAGGAAAGCTAAGATTCTACCCGGAGTAATAATGTATATGGTGAATACGGTTCTGTATGATTTAATGGACTGTTTACTAAACGAAGAAAATTTGTACGCACGTCAGTGCAGGCATGTCAGCTTTCAATTCAGCAATTTCGTGTCGATGTTTTTATTCATTTTAGGCAAGTTTTAGCAAATCCCATAGCCAGGGAGTTTTGCTTTGTAAGAAGTCGGGTAGTTCTGACTTCTTTATACATCATATATAAACCTACTGAAAACTAAGTTTCCAACCTTGTGCTTAGGACGAAATTTTGAAGGAAAAAAAAAATGAAAAAAATCACCTGTAATTTTTTTCCTGAATAACTCGGTTTCAGCGTGATTTAGAGAATTATTATGTATTATCAATGTTGTACATCATAAAATTTCCAATATGTGTGGTAAATAGCTTTTTGCGTTCTTGACGGAAGCTGATATGCAGCTGTGAATTACGAGTAAAATTTGGATATCTGTGCCATTTCCGGCGCGTTTTGAAATCTTTAAATTTCTCTATCCTTAAAACTATTTGACTAAAGAGTTGAAATTTGTAAAGTTTAATATGTGCATATTTATTATATTAAAACAATAATTTTTTTAATATTTCAAAATCTTTATTATCTCAAAATCGAAATAGTATTTTTTTTAAATTATTATATTTAGGAACCTTTTTAAATATAAGTATCAAATTTGAAGATGGGATGAAAATTATATTGACGTTAATAATTATTTATATCAACGCACGTTAAACTGATTGATTTGAAAGTGTTTGAAGCTGTTCGGGTCAGGTTCAATTTAATACTCGTTACCATAAACTTGCAGTAGCACTGAAATATATAAATTTGTTTAGTAATAAAATTGTAGTAATTTTTTCCAATTTGTAAAACCAACGTGATATGCGATTTTTGACATTTCTCACGAAGCTCCGTATCTCAGCTTCTGTTTGTGACTCTCAAAAATATTATTTACCGAACATATCTGAAATGTTTTGATCTGCAATATTGATGATATATATTATTCCTCTAAAGTGATTTTTTCAATTTTTTTTTTCAGAATGGAGTCTAAAGCACAAGGACGACAAGGTCGGAAACTTACTGTTTTCATTAACAGTCGATATATATGATGTATCAAAAAATCAGAATTCCCGATTTCTTGCAAGGCAAGGCCTATTTTCAGTCCCCGGCTTCTGAACGTCAAAACTACAGTAAAAATAGGAAACATGGTCTTCTTGCTTTTGTGAATAAAGAGGTTCAAAGTTTGTTTGGAATGTGTTTCATTAGTTCAGTGAAGTTTTGCAAATATTGACTCTTTATGTGTTACTTGATGTACAAAGGGATACAACCCTGCGGTGGATAATTCCCTTAAAATAAGCTTATTGATGCGTATATTACTGAATTAAAATATTTTTAATTGCAAATTCTTTGATTTTGTACGATTTTATGCACTTATTCTAGCAGACATTTCGCATTTTTAGCGTCAGTTTTGCCTCACCGGTGGCGCGGGTGGTAGTGTTGTCGCTCACAACCAAGTCATCCCGGGTTCAATTCGCGATGGGGCCAGACAATTTGTAGCTTTTCACATGAATGTCCCACTATATATAGTTGTGACTACTGAAAAGCAAACCTTCCTTCCTCTATCCAACTACTTCTACTAACCCCTTCACATGGGCCAAGTTGTTGGTAAACCCAGCTAAGCGGCCCACCTACTAACAATAACCTACCACCCAACTCCTAACTCCTATCGCTCCATGTAAATAAGCTTCAATAGCACGCTACATTTCTCATTTACAAATACAACAATATAAAAAAGACAACTAAAGACTGCAAAGAATCTACTTGACTCAGATTGTTGTTCATGATTGGCTTATTTGCACTAATAATCTTTTTATACTTATGATTTCTAGCTACAAAATAGTTTTATTTTGTTTTGGTTTTTAGTTTGTTATTATGAAATAGAATTAATACTTGACACAATTCCCATATAAAGTGACTGTTATTATAATGTAATGTATTTATTCGAAAAGAATGTTCCCACGGTGCTGCAATATAATACTACTAGATTATGTTATCGGGTTTTGTCAATTGAGACAAAAATTAAAGGGAATTTAAAATATTTTATGTATAGAACAAAGATCTAATGGGAATATTTCAATGAAACAAGAAATGTATTTGTTTTTATGTTCTAGTATCAGAATTCTTTGTCTTGAGATACATGATTACTATCCACCTCACGTCAGTAAGTTTTAGGCTGATTTTGTTTCTTGTGCATGACATGATTTTTACTGCAATTTTTAAACGCGTGGAATGAAGATGTAAACGCATATTGGTTTTTTTATTATTACTAGGTATTATTATAGTAAGTCTCCTTTTACTTGGACGTTTGTGTAGGATCAAGGTGATGTGTTGTTTGCTTTGACAGCATGAGCTCGCACCAACTAGTTCAGGGGCAGAGCACTCACGAAGTCATGTAACCTTACAGGAGAATGCTGCCAGTTGAATAAGAAAAACATGTCGATGTATCCTGTATACGAGGAAAATTACATTTATGTAGAAGACGAAATTAGCAGGAACGTTACACTGAAGTTCCAAAGTACTTGTAGGAACACTATTCCTACATATAAATATAGGTACATACCTTCGTACTAATAATATACTGAAAGCTCCCCCATGCAACAAACAAAATGTTGCATGTTCGCCATGTTGTTTACTGGCTTCCAAAGCAATACCACTCGCCTCGCCAAGGAACTCCCAAGACAGTAAACAGATAAGAAGACTCCGTGAAGCTAGAACCATACGACTCCATGACAGCAGAGAGAAACTCTAGGAGCCGCTTACTGACCTGTTCGGTGCATACAAATTGTTAAGAAACTTCTGGAGAATACCAAGACTACGACACAATGCTAGACCTCTCAAACCGTCATATGTCTTTGTTTAGGTTATACCTGCTAGCAACGATAAAATCATTATCTCGCCAGCTCTCGGACTGAACACATCGTTCTAAAGCTGCTCCGAGCCGAGTACATAACCTACGAAGAAACCCAATCTTCGAACTGGCGCTGACGGCGCCCATGCAAGTCAAATTCAGAATCAAATTTGACTACGCCAGACTCGAAAGAAATTTCACTTCAACGGCACCCCGATCAATATTTGGGGAACCCAAAATCCTCGGGCACGTCCGATATCAGGGAAACACTATTTCCCAAATTCGGCGACACAAGACGTTCCACGCAACGCCGTAAACAACGTCAAATCTCGAGAAACAAACGAGCATCCTCCGCGCCGAGACCATCGCAAGAAGCCGCTGTATATTCCGTGGACCGCTACCATCGGCGCCGCCTTCCGTCGACGCAGAGAACGCTCCTTGCAAGCGACGCCTGTTATACGTGAGAACGGAACTTTCAATTGCTTTACCGTTTATCGTCTTGTGCTACTCATTTGTTTGTTCCAAGACGGTTTTGTTTATTTACGCAATAAATCTTGTTCTTTAAAACCTGCTTGGAATATTTGTTTTGGAGAGGAGGAAACGTTATTGTGAATACAATAATAAATCTTCCCCAACATACTGATTGAAAATAAAGGTTGGCAAGTTAATTTTCCCCTTTATTCTGACCAATTCCTGAGGTTATAATCTATATGTGATGAAGTATATAATGGTTCTATAATTTTTTATAGCCATAAGTATATCAATGCTCCGTGGAAAACACAACAGGTGGTCTTCCAAAAATTTTCTGTGAATCTATTGATATTTATGTCGGTGGTATAAATATGGCGGTGCAGTTGCGATTTTATTCGACTCCTGGTGAGTCCGTACAAGGCGATTCTATGCTATGCGTGGCAGCCGCTGAGATTGCCATCTAAATGTCAACGTGCATCGAGTCGACTACAGGTCACGAAGGTAGAAGGAAGGTCGTTGCAGCGCTTTGAAAGTATTCACTAGGCGAAACTGATGGCGAAGAATGTTCATGTCCGTTTCAGGATTTACCATGGGGATTAGCTCTCCAGTGGCGCGGGCTAGAATACTTTTTCTGGATACATTTGTTCGTGTAAATTCTAGGAAAGTGAGCATGAAACGTATCTTCTGTATACACTTAAACGAGACATATACATTCATAAATATTTCAATAAACTGACTCTAAATATTTTCAAGAAATCACTCATCTACAATTGACGTTTTGTGGTTTAATGACACGAATTATGTAAATCATCATAATCAAGATACTTGTATGGTTGGATATTATGACCGTAACTTAAAAGCATTATCTTCTGTATTCTTTCTCGGGTCCTACCTTTCTCTTCTCGGTCAATCAACTTCAGACACTTTTCTTCTATTATTCACTCATTGCCAAGGTGGTGATCCCCTTCATTATATTTCTCAACTAGACTAGTTCCCATTTCTTTTACCCGTTTTCTATCAAAGAAATGTTGACTTTCTATTTTTTGTTAACGTACCTGGATTTTCCATTTGTTCATTGAATGATGTTCATGCATCACCATACCTATCTTAAAGGTTTGAAGCATTTCTTCCTCCAGCTCATCATCTTCACATCATCATTAATCCCAAACATATTTACTCTTTTTCTTAATACGCGACGAAGTGCTTCCACTGAACAGTATTTACTGGGCCTGTGTGATTGATACACAGCTTAAGGAATGAAAAATATAAAGATAGTTTAATTTATTTTTTTAATAGCTGCCTTCTTCTAAGTACGGTAAATCTATGCAAACTTTTGATGATATAATTAAATGACATAACAAATTATACAAGAAGGAAAAGTGAGAAGTTAGTATCATCAGAACACAATGATTGTGTAATAAGAGTTGTAATACAAATATTTTAAATCACGCTTTCAAACTCCTATGTTCAACACTTTTTTTACGGCCCGCGAGTTGTAGTGTACATCTTTTTTTTTTGTCAAACGTTGGAGGGCTTAACATTGTATTATTAAACTATGCTGTCATTTGACGTGGCATACCGGCGAGAGGAGATAGAAAACCCCGTAGTACATTATAATATGAAAACATTTTGTCATAATACTTGTCATTAAAAGATCTTTTAAAAAAGAAAGAAAAATACTATTTAATTTTTACAGCTTGAAATAATACGAATTCGTTGATGAGAATAAAAAAAGCACGTTATAAATAAATAAATATGACCCATTAGTGTTATTCGTCTGGCAGCATTTTGACAAACCACATTCCGCGCCAGTCCGATCGATTGGAAAAGTGTATAAAATAATAATAATAATAATAATAAAAAGTGCCTTTATTTTGGCGAGACTCAGACCTTAAGGTCTGCTCTTCCGTCTAACCATTTTAAAACTTTTACATTTTAAATACAAGATGAACATTGGGAGGGTCGTATTTATATTTAAAATGGCCTGCGGGTTAAGATAAGTTGAAAAGCGCGGAACTAAATGAATCTACGAAGCCAACCCTCAAATCTACGTAACCTACAACCAAGGTATATTTGTTTGCATGCTGCACAAATGAGCTAGATTTTAGGCGCGGTTGCTGAGTCGCAATTTTAACTTGATTTTTTTTCTACTCCCTGGACTTCCGTAATGCACCAGACTTCCAAAGACAAAAGTTCTTACGCTCTTCTTAGGAAGACCCGATTAGTAATGCATTTCAATGAGAGAAATATGTTTCTATTTATTCATCGTTATTATGTTTCTATTTTTAGGGTTTCGCAGTAAAATGGACAATATATTCCACGTATAGGATAGTTGTAATGGTCACAAAAATTATTTTTTAATGCAATACGAACCGTACCCCCAAAAATACTTGTACTTTATAAAACCCCATACAATGATCAATAAAAAATAAACTGATTGTACAGCTGCTGGTTAAATAAACATTTATGACTCTTTCAAAAAAGTTGAAATGGTCTGTTTTCCTTTCACTTGTGTAAATCGTACATTGACATACGTTTGAATACTTCGAGACGTGATATGACACAAAACTGAAAAAAAATTAATCTTATTCGGAGTACGAAACCTGTCCTACCATGCCTTCGGTTACCCCAAATCACAGGACTTTCGCATGCATTATTACTCACGGAACATCTAAAATTACGTACATGACAGTAGGTGGTCCGTAATCAGTAGGTGATCAGGAGATGGTGGCAAACGCATTACTGCGCACGCAAAAATGTTACCTTTAACGTGCTCGAGGGCATTACGAATATCGTCCGCAACAGATGTTCGCCGTGAAGAATGTCTGGACAGTGGTTAGCTTTTAATGCCGTACAGCTATGTCCTCATGAGCCAGTGCATTCTTTCTGGAAAAACAACAATTGAAAATAAATTTAACGTCAACGAACAGTATGCAGAAGCCACACTTCAACTTTTACTTGTAAGGTTGATTCGTATCGTTTTATTTATTTATTTTTATGTCGTGCGGCGAAGTTTATATCATGAGACCTGCTCTTCCATCTAACCATGATTTAAGTAAGGGAAATTGGAAGAATATGTGTTGGGTTGTGGAGGAATTGATGATGCAAAACCAATATTGGTCTAAATAGGCGAGGGAAACCCTAGTTGAAAACCTAACCGAGCGTAGGACCGAAGACTGTTTCATGACCTCCTGCGAAAAATGAAACGGGTTTTAACGAGAATAAAATGGGTTGTAATTTCGGGTTCTACTAAAATACAATATAGGGTAAGCCGGGGTAAAGGTTTGCATTTCTGGCACTCTGATTTTTCATTTGCTTGGAGTTCATTTAATCGTCCACAAGAATTGCTTGTGTTGTAGCTCAATATCTCCTCTACCTCTGGTAAAAATGTGAATTTTTAATAAATACATTAAATACAAATTTTTGATTTTTCAAAAAAATGTTTGCAAACCTTTTCCGCGCGGTGCGGGGCAAAGATTCGCACTGCGAACTTATCTCTTTTCCTTATAAAATATGGAGATACAAAGCACAGACAACAGTAACAGTTTTCCATTTTCTGCGGACACAGACTTGTCAACCTCATTTTTTCTAGTTGGAGCAATGAGCTTGGGAACTGTTTATTTTATTGGGAACTGTTTGAACCCGAGTTTCGTCCATGCTAAATATTCTATGTGGTGGAAACTTGTATTTAAGGAGTGCTTGTTGCAAAGTGTCAAAGTATTGATTGAGTTGAAATCTGTTATCCCATAATCCGAGTCACACTCGCTTTTCGTGGGGTCCTTAGAGATAATAACCTTTGTCACATCTGCGTCTGCGGAGCGGAGCGTTTTTTCCGCCGACCTGTGTTATTTTATGGGTGATGTCACATCTAGCGGGCGCAAAGCGGAGCGGATCGGAGATCTTCGCTGCTTCCTGCGCGACCTTGACACCTGCTGATGTGTCAATAGATGGGTATATTGAGAGAAGCGAGGAAGACTGTGGGTGATTTCTTTCACAGTGCTTCCCTTGAATATCATTTCCTTCAATTTCTACGGACTGATTATTAATTATATCAATGTTCATATTAATTATTGCAACACTGAGTTATAATATTACTGAGTATTTGTTCTAATGCTTCCTCACTTCTTTATTAAAAACTTTTCGCGTCCTTTTTAGTGGAGTTCGTTTTTCTGAAACTGTCTTATTTTCGTGTTTTACTATTTTTGACTTCTTCGTTTATTCTTCTGTTTGTATTTTAGTCTTTTCAGATTATCGTTGTGTATTTGTCAAAAATTTTGGCGTTGTTTTAGTTAAAAAGAGAGAAATGTGCATTTTCACATCTACATTTTAAAACCTTACATTTCAATTATTTGTAATATTTGTTCCTCAATTTGAGTTCCATGTCGTACTATTTTCGTGAAGTCATGGTGTATGTTATAATCAGAATTTGCATTGTGTTGTGTTTGGTAATTATCAAAATTACATGAGATTAACAATTTTTTAACATAGATGAAAGATTGTTCTGCAGTTGGCATTATTTAAAGCGTAAATTAAAAATTTATATTTCTACGTAATATTAACTGTTTTTAAACAAATATTATTGAGAATGACGAATGTGCTACGTACCGGATTTACGCGGAAAATCATCATCTGTTCAAACTTCAATACAAACTCTTGCCCCGTGCAAACCTTTACCTCGGCTTACCCTATCTACATCAATATCATATCACAAAATGAGTAACGAGTTTTTTTTATTATACCATTTTAGAATGTTAAATACATCCGCATTATAATATGTTTTTGCCGTGAACTCTTGACTCAACTGTTTGCACAATCGTAATATTTTCGTATTTGTCTCCACGTTTAAAGCACGACTTGCCTGAACCTGGAGGCCTGAGTTAAACCTTCGTTAAGAATCCCAGAGTTTGCTCCATAAGAACGCATCGGGTTACTAAAAACAAGCATTATATATTGCGGTTAACGTAAAATTCTGCTTCGTATATTTGAACAGCACATTATATTATAAATCCACTATATTAAATTATATTCTAATTGTGTTGCATTGCTATCAAGTATCAGTTCACGACAATTGGGTATGTAGGCGTAATTACATATGTCACCGGGTTGCATTCTCAATATGGGTTGTCATAAATCACCTTCTCGATCATTTATTGTGGTTGCATTCATTGATATTATTCTCGATTGGATGAACTTGGTTTATCCCTGGACAATATATTGTAAGTAAGTCTTGAGTATTTTTTTTCTGGTTCTGTAACAATTCTTAATGTTTTAGAAATTACTGAAAATATGTTTTTGAAGTATGTATTTATCTTAGTGTTTTCTTTTGTTTCAGGTGAGTTGAGTTCTATCTTAATTGAATGGCTGTAGTACGTTTAAGAACTTCATGTGAATGGGTGAGTCCAGAATACGTGTGTTTTTATATTCTTACTCATATTTTTCATAGTATTCGGAATATCGCTCATCCATGTTTTACTTCCTAGAGGTACATTTGTGACGTTTTGTCTGTGAAAATTCATTGGAATTGATTTATTGATCAGTACCCATGATTTTTGTAGTATATCTAGCCCGTGCATCAATGTGTGAGGAATTTCTTAACCGTAGTTTTTTGATAAACATGTCATCAGAATAAACTCAATATATGTATTTCAGGATATATAGTATTAGTATGTATATCTCTTAAGAAAATGTATTCTTATGAGGGAATATTAAATAATTTAGTGGACAAGCTATACTATTGATTTAGAAGTATATTTGGAGTGACGAATGTATTTTATTGTATGGAAAGATAAATTAAAATTAATAAAACAAATATAAACTAGGAATTATATTGAGAATCAGGATAGTAGTCATTCACATGCGCTGTCTTCCGGAATGAACGATATCACAGAAAGGTTCGCCTTTGTATAATGTTCTTGAATAGTTATAGCGTGGCCCAACGTGAGATTCAATTCATTGACCCTCGCGATAAGAACGCGTTGGATGACTGCCTCGCTTCGGAAAGAATCCTGTCTCCATAACAGGTTCGACGGTGCCTACGATGTTCGACCATTGGCTCTCCCATCTAAGAGACCGAGGAGGCGTGTGTTGAGAATTCTTAGCGGCGAGGGGTTCTGTGTGCATTCATTTGTTAGAACTTCCCGAAGCTACCGCTACCATCGCCAGTTGTGTTCCTGCTCACGCACTCCCACTTTTGATCTCGTTACGTCTTCACTCATCGTATTGTCATTTCTATCTGACGACGTGCTGCTCCACGTCCATGTTTCGCCCCGCACTCTACCTCCATCGTGTCTTTTCACCCACACTTCCGTGTTTTCTGCATTCCATTGATGCACCGCTTCGTGCTTCTCTTATTTCCGAAGCCGTATCCGCGCTTCGATCGATGCATATTACCCCACATTCTGTACTCTCGTTTTCGCCTTCCACCTTGTTTGTCTGCTTCCTCACCCCACCCTTTCTCACCGATGCTCTTCGCAGGTGGTTCAGGTTGGAGGGCGAAGGGGCGAGGCAGGTGTCCGACCGACGCGCGCGAGGGCACGCTGTGACCCCAGGCGACCCGCGTGCCGAATGCCCTCCCCTCTCCCCCCAACCACCACCACAGACCCGTTCGCTACCGCTGCCACGCCGTAGGCTGTGTTGCCTCCTCATTCGCCACGTAGTTCGTAACTTCCTCTACTATGCACCTGCAAGAGATACGACATAAACTGCGCTGAGATTGGAGGTAAATAGCCTTCTAATTTACGTTTTACGAATTACATTTTTAATTTAAACACGCTCTACAAAATTAAAGAAATTACTTAAAAACACAATGCTTAAAGTAAATACATTCAGAAGTATATTTTGCGTTCAATATTTCCACCACATTAATTACTTATTTCATTATTTATAAGGGATAAAATACACATGGAAATTTCATCTTTTGATAGTCCTGTAACGTGTTAGTTTTTAAACACTTATTTATATCAATTTAACATCTTTCAACGAGTGCAGATTTCCGCAGGTGTACGAGTATATCAATCACATCGGTACGCAAGAAATGTTAAATATTAATATTATTAATGAAATACAATAAAAAAAATAGTGAAGAAATGGTTACGGTATGTTAGTATCTTTTATTTCTCGCGTTAGACGAGATCATTTTATGTGTGAGATGTAAGGGATGGAAAAGATAACGGTCGAGAGGTGTAGCATTGGGGACCGGGGTGAATGGAGGAAAGTGGTTCTTACATCATTCCAGAGAAAATAGAGCACGGCATACATGTCTGCCTTCCGCCACCGCCACCGCCTCCCGCCCCGGGTCCGAAATGAACTAATCACCCGTGAGCGTGGGCAGGATCCTTCTCTCTGCCTTGTGTCCGTCCCGTGGGTGCCGCGGCGGCGTGGGGCCGAGTGAGGCAAGCGGGCGTAGGTCGCCACGGGGTCCCGACAGCAGCAGCAGCCGCCGCCACCGCCACTCCACCGACGAACGCTGGAATGCGCGTCGTTATAACGGTCAGCAAGGCCTCGCATTTCGAGAAACGCGCAAGGTCCGCATTTTCCGTGCGTGCACCAAACGCCGTCGTCGTCATCGTCGTCGTAGCCGCTGCTGCTATGTCGCGCCGTCGCCACCGACCGGCCGCCTGTGTCGCGAGAAGGACACCAGATCCCTGCATCGTCTGCTTGTGACTCGTTGCTGCGTTCAAGCGCCGCTCTAAGGATGAGGAAGTTCCTATTCGGTGTGGAATAGAATGGAGCCTGGTGAAGACAAGCAACGCTGTCGAAAGGGTCGCTCACTGTTGTTGGTTGGCGAACGAAGGACATTCGTAGCGTTTCATTCATTGACATACGATACTTTGGATTCAGTTCATTACACGTGCGACTAAGTAAATTTCTAGTGCTATGTGTAGTTTTCTGAAAAGATTGTGCTAGTGTATGTGTTCGTAGTTCTTTGTTGTGAAAAGTGTTAAATATGTGCCGAAACTGAATCGATTAGTTGGATATAGTAAGTTTATTCGTCATGACAACAGTAGTGTACTTGATGGGAAAGGAAAACCCACCGAATGGTACGTATCCTACAACTTAATTCACATGTTGTAATTTGTGTAACAATGTAAAGTATTATAGTATTAGTGAAACACCTTAAGATTAGTGAATATCAATTACGTGGCGTCATGTACTCATTCCTTCGAATGCGCACATATTTAAAGATATGAGATAATATTGAAGGTTTGTAAGTATCTTAAATTGCCCACTCATCGAATAATCATGTTATCTGAGAATAAAATTGTTAATTCGGTTTTTATCTGTCACCTGTCTATTATATTTATGCATCATATAAATTCCCCTCGTATGATTGATAAAACTCTGTATTAGTGTCATCATATTCAGCGATTAATTGGTTAATTATCCAAAGATTAAAAACTCCATTACAAATTTCTCCACCCTTCTCTTCTCTTCTGACGCAAGATCGATAATCGCACGCATCCAAATTAGCCCAGTGACTTGTCCTTTATTGCTTCTGTTTTTTTTATCACAGCGAGCACCACACGTAGAGCAGTCTTTTCCACGTAAGCGGAAAGCCTTCTCTTTTTGGGCATTTTCAAGATCACTCGTGCGCCCTAGCCGCTCCTGAACAGTTAACACGACCGCATTCCATGACTGCTCCACCTATTAGACTGTCTTCTTGGTCGGCGCAGCTTGGGAAACTGAGTGAGATGCACTGACCGGAAGACACGTCCGTCGCTCTGGTCACACCCTTCACCGGGATAATTTTTTCCCTCTCTGATATTCCTGATCTCGGTGCAAGGAAACGCGAACTACGGTTTATGAAATAGGGATGTAGTTTCTTACATTAAGGCCAAATAAAACAAAGATTTTTAAAAAAATGCCGTTTCCACCCAGGGCTAAATTAAGAACGTAAAAGTACGTAAAAATCCATGTGTTGTTTCAAGTATATAGTGGTGCAAATGTGGTTGCAATATGTGTACGATTTTGGATCGTGGAAGGGGTGGAGGTTTGTTTGATGTACTTCTAAGTTCTTAATTTAGCTCTGATGATGACCAAAATAAATGGTCGAAAAGTCAGTATAATTTAAAAAATTATTTGTTTAATTTGGCCTAAATGCAAGAACCTACGTCTCAATTGATAAATATGGCCAATAACTCTCACTTATAAACATTTTTTGCACGTCGACCCTAATGAATAGGGGCCTGGAAATATGCATGTTCAGTTTCCTTTTTGCTGCTATACCTTGTCGATTATTTAATGTGAAACAGAACATCTAAAAGAAATTCTTGTATCGCACGCTTAGTATGTGACTGCTTAAACCTATAGTTTCTTAAATGTTGCGCAGCGTGAGTTATATTCATTCCTCCTTTGAAACGAACGATGAAAGTCAAAAATAAGATTGTATCTTGTAATGTATTTTTTTAAAAAGACTCCTTTTTCTTAATAGACTGAAAATTTCCATTCTTCGTTGCGAAATTTTTCAATTCCGCTCTTAAAGTACAAGTGAAATTGGAAGTTTGATTAGATCGTTCTGTATATTATCCTTTTTACCCTGGCGTTTCTACGTGTTCAGTAGGTTTTTAAGGTGTTTTTGTAGTAATTTATTCCTTATTTTTTGATTTTATCGTTAAACATCCGAGTGAAATCTTCGTTTATGTATTAATGTTTTTCACATTCTTTCGAGAATTAAACGATTTGTCTCGTGGTTACCGATTACTCATAAAAATTCGTAGGGGGGAATAATTTCATTTAGACTGGAAGTACCAACCTTGGGATTTAATTTTTTACTGTTATCTCTGAATGTTTTGAGTTGCCGGGGGTTCTCAGAATCAGGAGGAAAACAGAATTAAAACATCGGAACATTTGTTAACATGTCTATTACAAGTATTGCNTCAGGAGGAAAACAGAATTAAAACATCGGAACATTTGTTAACATGTCTATTACAAGTATTGCTGTGTTGGTATTGCAAGTGATGATGCGTCAAGTGCCAAGAAATAGAGATAACCATCATGAATAGAGATAACAAGTGACAAAAAAGGAAAATTAAAAGCACAAGGATGTCAGGTAAAATAAGTCTTAAATGATGAAGTGCAAGAGTTATGTAAGTCACAAAGGTTTCGTAATATTTTATTGCGATATTGTCGTTGGTGAAAACGTTGTGCGTGATTAGCGTGAATGAAGTTCCTTTGAAACACGAATTCTTGCATACATACATCTCTGTTCGCATCCCGCAAAAATCTTCCTCAATCTCGGACATAAATGCTTATTACGGGAAATATAATTTTCTTAATTGGTGATTAAGACTTCCTAAAATAATGCAGTAATTGAACTTCTTAACTCTTTTCTTATAATTTTACGAATACAATGTATTATGTATTTTATAGAAGTGTTCCAATTTTTTAGAACAATATATCTTAATTTTTTAATCAGAAAAAAAATCAACGATGGNTATATATATATCGTCGATTTTTCTCTTGCATATGAAATTTTCCATAATTCACTAGAGGCGAGTGAACATTGAGAGAGAAAAATCGACTTGCCCCTGAATTGAGCGAGACGGAAACTTTGATTGCGTGTATTGGCTGCAGCGGGGGCCTCGTTCATTTGTAAACGCGAGTCGCCTGTGTGTGTAATTCGCGAATCGAACGGGTTTCGAACAGCGACCTCGAACAAGTGGAGGTGGAGGCTGCTGGTGCTGTTGTACGAGGCCATACAGGTGCCGTGTTATTCTCTCTCTTTATCTTTTGACGTCATTATCTCCAGTCCTTCTTTCCACGCACCATTGCGGATTTCATTTGTTACTCTTACAGTCTTCAATAACTCTCTCTTCTTTGGTTGATGCTTCGTTTGTGGTTTACTCTCCCTCCTGACGACTTTGACGTAATATCACGAAGTAGGGCGAGGAACGAGAGTACACATTGTCCTTCATTTCTCCACTCGCATCTTCCATTCACTGTCGGTCTTTTACGAAAGACAAAAGCCGGAAGTCCGAACAAGTGAGAATTGTGCATTCACGTCTAATATGTCTGAGTTCTAATGTATACCTAAAGGCGGCTCAAGATATTTGTCATTCGGCGAATCCCGAATGGTGAGGTTGGCTCGCCATAGCTCGATTTCCTTTGATGAGCCCAAAAGACCGACACACTGCGGTTAGGGCAAGCACCAGTATTCGTGATGCGACAAAGACCAAGCAACCCATCCACACTATTTGCTATTCGGTGAGCGGTCGCTCGGGATTCGCCGAATGACGAAGGTCTGGAGCCACCTTTACAGTCAATTGCCTCTGCCAACTTTGTAGAGTACCTCGCGCGAGTCGCAGAGGTCCATAACGCTCTTCCGTAATCCCCCTGTGTGTCCCACAGTCAGTCGCTTCTTCATGGAATGATGTGTCGCTTGCTTCGTCACCTCCCTTTTCTCCCCTCTCACATCCGCCCTCCCTCGCCCTCACGTCTTCGTCGTAGCGGCTGCTGTTCGCCATTAAGTCTTCCACCGCCGCCACAAGTGTTGGCGTCCTCGCCGTCGCCTACGCTTTCTCCGATGCTGCTCCTGCTGCCGCCACCGTAGCACTTGGAACGTAAACACGGCGAGTGAGGGAGACGCGCCATGTAAGGAAATAGAAGTGACATGCAGTGCTTGATTACATATTAGTCATACCACGCACGCATCTTACGGCTACCCGGTCTCTCCCACTCGCTCAGGGTGTGCGTTAGCAAATAATTTCCTGTTATGTGGATGATTAGTTTACTTAATATATGATACCACGCCGAGATGACAGGTTTGGATGTGAGATCCAAATTAAGAGGAAGGACGAAATACTGTTAGGTTGGGATGTCACGTCCAAACCTATGGACGTGACATCCCAACCTAATAGTATCCGAACTATAATGTTACTTATCATTCCAATGTCTCCGTACAGGGCGGGAATACTACTAGACTGGAACAATAATATTGATATATCCAGTGATTTGGAGAAGTTATTTCCTTCCTCTGAATTTGGATCTCACATCCAATCCTAGGGCACTCACATCACTGTTTTCTTAGTGTACTCATTATTAAGCACATAAATGTGGATTTAATATTCATTTTAATTGTTGTACCACATTTCTCTTACATATTTCTTATTGAATTTTCTGCATTGAAGATTGGTCACAGTGTTATTGCTATGACGATCTTTTGTGTTTTTATTTCCTTGATCATTCGATTTGCTATTGGGTTCAGATGTTATATCGTAGACTGAGTCGTGTTAGGAAGTTTTATTTGAACGGCTAAGTAGGTCAAAAGTTTCAGTTCTTGGCGTATTCATGAATAATTATGTCATTATTCATGAAATAACGGTATGCGAAACGATCCGCTGGCAATGAGCATTGAATAGAGCTTCACCCACGAGACGTTGAAGGACAAACTAGAGGCCCGACACGGAAGCAGGTGGAATTGCTGGCGAACAAGTTCTTGTTTCCCTTACGCTTAATGCATTGCGAATTTAAATGTTCCCCGAAGTGCGTTGAATGTCTCTTCAATGAAACGAAATGTTTCTTCAGTGTTCGTTTCTTTTAACCAATTGTAAAGTACTCAACATTCATTTAGAACGTCTCAGTTTCTAAAATGTGTAGTTTTTTAGGTTTTATTTGCGTACGGCAATTCTAGAACAGGATTAACAGGCAGTGCGACAGTGAATATAACTAATAAATCTCCCTAAGGAATTATTTATTGCCGAATTTCAAATGTGAATATTTCAAACAAAATGAAATGAAAATTTCATGAAAAATATAAATTGTTCGTTTAGATCTTCGTTCACTGTTGGGCATTTATTTATTTTTTATTGGTATTTTAACCTCACAGGTCATTAGCGACCCCGTGAAATATTACAGTTATATGACTGAATTAATTGTTACATTGAATAAAAAGAATTCACTGAATAAGATTGATTCAATTATTACATTTAATAAAAGGAAATCGCTAACAACGAAAGTAATAATGCACTAACAAACTTTAAAATAAAACCAGTTTAAATCAGTTTGTCAAGTTGTGACGATTTCAAAAGATGTAGTACCTTCTGGCCTCCTCTGGGAGTTTTGAATATATTAGAAATATCATTTGGGATATTTAAGGAATGTACTGCAAGATGTGGGTACTGCAAGATGTGGGTACTGCAAGATGTGGTGGGTAGGCACTGTATCATATGGTTTCCTTTTCTAATTCTCGTGACATTTCAATTATATTTACACGAATTGCTCTTATATTTCGAAAAAAGTAAAAATCAGAAAGGGAATTTGTTAGTGAAGCTCCGTGTATACAGTTCGTGGTAATCATGACTAGGTACTAATTTCAGTCAATCATAATTTCAGACATCGTAGTCAATGTCTAGAAGTAGTTTTGAGAATTAAGTCGGTAATTAAAATTTAGGGCACGTTAGGAAATTAAACTTAAAACAATTTTGTATTATGAACTTACTCTGACTAACGATTTTATTGTCGCACTGTGGGCTCTAATGACCTTTGATGTTGACGAGCCCTAAAGCCCCCCAAAAAAAAAAAATAAATATTGTCGCACTGAAGATCTTCAAGTTGTCGTTCAAGGTTGCAATTGGGACGAAGTATTACGCGGATTTTCACATTAATGTAAGTAAACGGCTGACGTGTTTTAATCAGCTTCTGATAGGCACTAGCAGGAACAGAAATCATTCGTTGAACTCAATCATCAAGTATTAAAACCGTCAGAAATCGAAACTAATCCCAGGTATAGGCTATCAGGTTACACCTCCGGCGCACATTCGAGGTGATCATTCATTGCCAGCAGAACAGTTAATTTGTTGGCGAATCACGCAAGTATTTTCTTAGACCATTAAAAATGTCCTTGACTCTGTTCTCATTACGATTCGTCGTTCAAGAACTTTCTTTTTTTTTTTACTTATTTCTTTCGATTTATATTTTCCTTAAACATTTTATGTTCTAATTTTTTATTTTCCTTTTGTCCATTTTTTGTATCACATGCATACAAGTGTTGTTTTCAGTAGTCTTTCTAGTCACGTACGCAATACTACGCGTATCTGCAACTGAGTCCAGTTCACAGATAGTGTGGCGTTACTCAGGCTATAGGGTAAATTCGGTCTGGCTTTAGACAAGGTAATTATCTTGAATCGTAAACATTGAGAATTATACTAAGAGTATCGAATTAGATCTTTGAATTTCTAGCGTTTATTTATTTGCCGAGAAGCTTGAGAAGAACAAAAAAGAATTCTGTTTCACAGAAAATGTTGGAAAGGGTCCGAAGGTATTAAACAATTGAGGGAGAAAATACAAGGAGTATTCTCTACCCGATTTTCCTATTCTAATGTTTGTGATAAACTGACAGTTGTATCTCATTTCCTTATTTCACAATCAATAGATAACATCTTCTTTGGTTGATCTATTTCTACCTGAAACGTAGCTTTTAATATGTTGAATACCTTTTAACACAAGTTTTTTAAATACAAGGTACTCAAAAATAGGAGTCGATTTTAAACACCGAATACGACTGAGGTGATGCTGTAAGGTATTGTATCACCTCTAGTTATACAGGGAACATATTGGTCCCACCACTTCTTGCACGGCACCTAAATGAAGAAGATCCCTCACAGACCCTACGACATGTCATGCAGACTCATTGGGGTAGAACTCCTCAATCCCTTGGCCTCGACGCATACTCAGACATTTATTTCATAGACTTGTCACGAAAAATTTATTGATGTTAACTTTGAAATTATTTGTCCTTAAAATATTTCAAATTATTTCATGAAGGAAATAAAATAATTATAAATTGACTATTTCATACGGATAAATTTTGTTCATTACAACTTATAAAAAAATTCGGAAGGGGTCCGGGTGCCCTTCTCTGGTTACTTGCCTGCCCTGCATGGAGACTCCGGATGTTTTGGCCTCCGAAATAGACATGGTACTCGTTTCTTGACAGAGTACCGACATTGCACATCAACGTGGAATTTTCTAAATAGTTTCTCGCAGACCCAACGATCTGAAGAGATTTGGAGGAAAAATTGAATGAATAGAATACTATCCGTTTCCCGTGGAGAGTTGAGAGAACAAAATAGGATGTGAAACCCAAATAGAGACGAAGAAAAGAATTTCTCCAAACCTTTGGTTATGACATTCCAAACTCTGGATCTGACATGTCAGCCTTATGGTATCCGAACTACGAGGTTGGGATGTCATATCCCAAAGTTTGGAGAAATCCATTACTTTCTTTGATTTCGCATCCAATTCTAGAGTACTCACATCCAGAGTGTTTTCTTTGTGCAAAAAACGAACCTGACGCCCTGAGCTTCTTCCACGGGTGAAACTAAGCGAATTGCGCCCAAGAGAAGAAACGGAGATCCACCAAGCCGTGGCTCGAAACCCGAACCAAGCGCGCAGCGTGCTCCGCGGCGGGGAACGGGGATCGGACTATTGTTCCTCATCTCAGCGCGCTCTGACCGTCGTCTCGGTGTTGGTTTCCCTCAGGAAGCAGGGCACGCAGCGATGCGACTTATCTCGCCATCTCTCTCTCATTATTTGCAGAGAACGCAGTTAGTCTGAAGAGACCACTTGCTGAGATTCGAGGTTTTAATATCCATCTGCGATTTTGTTTCTATCTTCTTCGTGCCTATTTTAATGCAACGAATTGTATTCTATTGGATATCCATGGTCATTAATCATGTAATTAGACGAATGAAATAAGCGTGTAATTAGACCATTTCTAATTGGTACACCATGAAATTAGTCGTTGATTCCTTGTACTTTGATGTTTCGTTTCCGCAATACAATGGTTGGTCACACTACCTTCTATTTAATTCCTTCCCATTGATGTAATTATTATTATTAGATGCATTGAGATTGCGCTTTTCTCCGGTAATACAATGTAGTCACGTCTAAATTCATGGAATTTGTTTACAAATGGAAACTCTTACCATCTTACCACGTGCAGTAAATCAAGATGAGCGTTCCAATTAGTGTAAATAGTACTTCAGTAATGGTATCTGTATTTTTATCAACTCAAGAATTCAATTTAATTTGTTTGATTGACTGAATTAATTGTTTTGTTGGTTGGGGTAAGGGTCTCTCCTGTAGGTCCGAGTCAAAGGTGTGACCCCGTGAACCCAAGTTGTTATGACATTTACGAACAATGCTCTAAAATGAGTATCAAAAGCGTGTAATTAATCAAGTATAATGAGTTATAAAGATGATTTAAAGTGCTACTTTTGGTGCATAACGTTGTACAAACTTCTTTTTTGGGAGGGGGGGGGGTTCTTCTTCGAAAATAGTGTAATGTGCAGTAAACTACTTTTCGTGCAGTTTTAAAGTAACACCGAATCTCTCCTTGTCCGAAGCATTTCTGTGCTAATTTTTACACGGTTTGAATGAATTCGTGAACCCTATCAACATAAGATGATTTTGGGTTCTTTATACAATAAATATTTATCGTCCCCTGAAATTTCTTTCTTCATTTTAATTTTTCTGAAGCTGAAGTGTTATGTTACCGTGCTCTAAAAGGTACTATGTAATGCAAGTATACGAGTTTACTTTAAATAAAAGTATATTCTAAACAAAACAATTAGTATCATTATGTACTCAATGTGTTGAAAGTAGGTCATTACTCTGACAACAAAGTAGAAACGTTTCGTGTTCCATCGTTGATTCCAGCGCCGTAAATCTGCGACAAATTTTTTTGTCAACATATGAACGTGCCCTCCATCCCAATACACAAACATGCACCTGTCAGCGTCCCTTCCGAAGTACTTTGAATCCATTTAACTGTATTAAATCTCATCTTGTCATATATGTCAGTTCTTGTGTTAACGTTCAGGGTTAGAATGAAGTGGAAGTCGGTGTATGGCCAGTGTCCACAATCCCGCCTTCTGTATGCTTGCAAGTTACGATTGGTTTGTGGTGAAAGCTGTCGTCAGTGCGTTTACAGTCGCCGATGCCGCCGGTGCACCGCCTTGCATCTCACCAAACGAGCTTGCGCCCGCCGACAGACACAGACCGAGCGACCTCGCGTACCACCACCATCGCCACACCGCCTGTGGACCTTCCTTCCCCCTCCAGAGACTTTCTACGACTGCAGCGATGCACAATTGGAGCGCAGTGCGTCCGTCCGGCCGTTGCGTCGTCTGCCTGCTGCGACTGCTGGCGACGATAGATGACACGTCCAACGGAAAGCTTTGCATGAATGGCATGCGCTGCGGAACAATTTACGTACACTCGTTTTGTCACTTCAAATCTCCACTCAATAAGTTTGTAAAGTGCATTTTTTGGAAGGGGGGGGGGGAAAGAGATGACCGCGACTCACTTCACAATTCCAAATATCGAATACATTCGTGGAATACTGTGTATCAGATATCAAACTACCTGGCAACTGGTTACAGTGAATTAACACTGAAGACACATACAATATGTAAATAAAACCTACAGGCCAAAATAATGCTTAACCTAATTCACACGAGGAAATTTCGCAAAATTTAAGCTACAGGCATTTATGGGCGAAAAGTAGGTACAGGATTGTTATATTTTATGGTACAAATGATATCTGTCGATTAGAGTTAATCTATCAATAATACTTGGCGCCATATTGAACATCAAGTGATGATGGCGACACTTACGGACACACTTTTAAGCAATAAATCTGTAGTTCCACCACACTCTTTTGTTACATGTGTTCGGCTACAATTTTATGATATTTTTTGTTACATGTTGGACATAAAATGTAACAAAAATCTCATAAATAAGCAGATTGATACAGAAAAACTGACTAGGATTGATGACATCATTCTTATTATTTAATTCCTTTAATCTATCTCCAATATTATTTTTTTTATTTTGATGTATATATTATATATTATTTTGCTTTCAATTAATTTTAATCTTAACTGACCATTCACATTATGTTGGTAAGTTGTTTGGTTATTGTGGTTTCTTTTTGTACTCTACTATAAGTTCTTTGCTATCCCTTTGTCTACTAGTAGTAATGCCCGACCCTATGCCATTATGCATATGATGTGAGCAGCGCTCACACGTTTTGTAATGTGTTTCTAATTGTACACCTGATGATGATACCAAACGGTATCGAAACGTTGTGTAATATTTTAATTGCTTTCGAATTTGTTTATTAAATTAACATTTTGGAAAGGAAATTGTCTGCTTATTTTTACACGCAGACACAATGCATAATCTTAGTGTCGTATGTAATTTGAGACGTAATTCATTTGCCTCAAATTACACTGATTACTGAGGAAAATTAAGTTTTATTATAACTCGTAAATATTTTGTTTACCATATTCCAGTGATTCTTGAACTTCATTTAAGTGGGAAACATTTTATTCGTTAAAAACTTTTACGGATCACAAAATGTCAGTTTTATAGACTTTTATGAATATACGATATCTAAGTTTGTCTGAAGTCCCCCTGTGTATAGCCTTTTACAACTCGTATGTATTCTACATCCCTTCATATTATTGGACCTCCGACCACTCCTACGATTACGAAAGGGAACCATCTCGGATTACATGTGAACTTTTTTCAATATTCAGTTTTTACGGATGTTTTGGATTTTAAAGAATAATTAACTCTATTTTTTACCACGCAGATATGAAAAGTTCATGCCTCCAGGAGCGAAATAAATGTTGACCCACCTATTGAAAACGTCTATTGAAAATGTCCAATTTAATGTAACAGTAATGGATGTTACATTTGTAATGTATTTTGGTGATGCTGAATACTGAACACGATGTAGGCTACATACGGTTGTCAATGGGGATTCAAGAAAGAATATTTGTTCCATAATCACGAAATTCGCGAGAGCAATATCGCGGGTATTCGGCGAGGACAAGAGTCGGAAACATTTTCAGACTCGCGGACCGCATATTCAAACATATTCAAACCTCGCGAACCGTACAGATATCCAAAGATATATTTTACAATCGTTATATCAAATATAGATACAATGTTATGCCATGAATCCTTTTAAAAAGACTATGTTATGTCCAGAATGTTCGGGTATAAAAATGAAATGAAGAAACTTTGTAAATCAAAAAACCCAATTAAAAGCAGCTCTCAATCAGCAACTTGAAAAGAATGATAATCAAATTCAACAGTTCGTAAATGTCTAGTGATTGAGTATTGCGATACGATAATTTTAAAAACCTTTAAAATCCACCCAGTGTAAGTTTTCTCAGTCTCGTATCATGACATGACCCAAACAGTGCCTGGGGGCCGCTTCTGAGCTAGGGAATAGTAAATTTTGTAAAATGTAAATTCTGGGCGTGGGGAGGGGGGGGGGAAGATGAGATGCTCGTTATTCCAAAATTTTTAAAATGTAAGATTCTCNTTTTTTTTTTTTTTTTTTTTTTTTTTTTGGTGGGGACTTAAAACTAAATTAGGACCCCGAAGACAGTCCTCCTGAACTCGGGGAATCCGTTCACCTCATGGAATCTTTTATAACGTAAAATGAATGTACGTTATGTGTATATACTGTAAATTTTTCATTTTCTAGTAATCAATAGGAAACATTAAACGATTGAACAAATTTAAAATAAATTAAGTACAAATAAGAGTACAGTTAACAATGATGAACATATTGTGTGCGGTCTGCATCTCGTCAAAAATAAATATCTGGCCACAAGTCGAGCACTCGGAAATTACGCCTTTTTAGGAACTCTTCATTCTTTACGTGAATTTTGCCTTTGCAATGCTGAGACTGAATATTATTTAGAAGAACTCAATAATTTACTTAATTAGTATTACAGATAAATTAATAAATGAATATCTTATAGTGTTAAGAATTAGTTAGTGATTTTAATAAACGAATAATTTACAATGTTACAAATTCATGAGATATCAAGTGGATTAATGTACGATCCCGTATCAGTCATACTTTAGGAATGTTCACGTTTAGAGTCAGTGTTCTTGTTTGGGTGACGCATCCACCCATAACCGGTTTTGATGTTGCATTGTATGTCCTTTTTTTATTCGAAGATTAGACTTATAGGCTCATGAGTCAAAATCATACATGCGACGTTTTGTGTTACATTCATTCGTAGATAGCATTGCTAAAAATAATACAATGTGTTAGAAATGAATAACAATAAAAATGTTGGACTTTGGACTTGCAAACTTATGGGGTGTAATGTCTGCGTTCCCGAAAGCAAGTTACACTTGCAAGAAAAGTCTTGCACTGTTGGCAAATTTATTCCCCCACTGTTGGATAGGTGATGGAGACAATTTTAATTTTCTGATATTAAACTACATGAATAGAAAAATCATTTGGAAATTTGTAACTCTCATCAAATCAGATCTACTAGAATTTTTTCTTATTTCCATTAGATTAATCGTACAAATGAAAAGGTTTGACCTGTGGTTATGTTATTGATCAATACAAATTTCGTGTTGGTTGAACCTTGTAATACGTTGGTGGTACAAGAATGGTAGTCGGCGACGCTGGAGTGAGCACGCATTGACTAAATCAGCGTGGCCTTGCAAAGCGGGGGCGGGGACTTGTCACTGAGGTCAGCTCTTCTCTTTTGTCTCGCGTGGAACGCCTTTCAGCTGACGTGAGTGAGCTGTTTGGGACGTGTACTTCGGAACGTTCGGGTACAACGTTGAATGTCTTGAGGAATAACTATTACATCATCCATTCCCCACCATTGTTTCGCGACTTATGACTGGCCCCAAAGGGGAGTGATCCAAGTTTAATTGCAAAATGTTATCCTCTTTGGAATCCCTTCACGTAGTACCGTGCACTCCCTGCAACATTGCGTACTATCAGTCTTTCTCCTGCTCAATAAAAGGAAATACTGTGAACTGTGTTCAATTCACTCTTCCCGCGGTAGGTTGTAAAATAACATTTACGAGAACATGATGTGACAGTACTTTGGAGTAAATATTACCTTCCCTGAATATATACATCATTATTGATGTTTGGCATCTCTCCGACACAATATTTTTACAATTACATCAATATTTTTCTGGGGCGGCGATATTATTATGATAAATATCAGAGATGGACGATTTTCTATAATATTGTGATGTTCTATTAAGTTTATTGAATGTGTTCCCGTTCGTCAAATGGAAGAAATTAGGAATCACTGCATTTGATTGCGAAAATCTTTGTCCATGTGTGTGAATAGTGTAAGGCGGATTGCATAAAAACTTGCGTCTGCACGGTAAAGAAAAATGGTTTTATTTATGTCAAGATAACGTTGCACTATTCGTTTGTTGCCTGGAATGGTCGTACGTCTGTCATATGATGCGACTGCGTGTTCCAACATGATATTCACTGCCACTATGTTTTGTCCACTGTTTGTGTTCATGTGATGTAAATGAAAAATGGCGCGATTTCCACGGAGAAGAGGATAGCTCTGATTCCCAGTATTCTACAATTCTGTTAATAAAGAGTAGTTGAGGATATGAATGTAGTTATTAAAATAGAATTATTTCAATTTACCGTAGCGTGTTTCACATTGCAATGTTGGAGTGAAACGCTGGAAGCGCTATTACACTTACGTCGTGCTTTATAAAAGAAGTGTTAACGGCCATTAATTTAGTGGTTATCTGAATCGTGGGATCTTCACTTTTTTTTAGATTTTTGTAAATTGTTTTTGCATATTACGAATTTGATGTAATTTTCAAAAAAAATATAGAATGTCAAAGATGGCAAATACGCTTATCAATATCAGACGTATCGCTTTTCGTAATTATCTGCGTGATATGATGGATACTGATGAACGAAATGATGGATAGTGGAAGATAACCGAAGTGGGTCAAAATTACGTTTTTGTGATATAATGTTTTGCGTACCTTCACTTCGAGATCGTAGGTTACACTTCATCTGTCTAGTGAAACTCGTTCGCTTTAGAGCCGAGAACTTAGAATTACAACATGAAACATTCTTCGTTCGAAGTACTCCCTCAATGCATCTGGTTTCTCGGATTCGAGGACTTCAAGGTATTGTCTGGTTCTACCTTTGTAATCCTCTCAAGTTGAGCATTAATCCAGAGAAGATAAGAAATAAATTTCATGAGAATAGCTTGTCACTCTTTTGTTGAAAATCTGATTGGTTGGAAATTGCATACCGTGGAGCCTTGATTTATTTTACACTCTCCAAGAACGGATATTGCATTAAATTTAACATTTTATCCGCTCAGAAACAAACGAAGAACTTCCTGTCACAAAAACAATATTTTTGACCTTTCTGCTAGATATCCTTAGAAAGAATGAAAGTATTTTGTATTGTCACTCAAAGAGGTATTTTGTATTGCCACTAATTATTTCGATTGATTCGTTAAATCATTCGGAGTTCGTATCGTAAGCTTTCACAGAAAAATAATATTTTGCGATCCTTCGAAGTTGTGTAAAACGTGAAAACACAAGTGGTGTTCTGTGTGTTCTAGTGCAATAATATTTATCATCAGTTTATTTTCTCAGTTTTCTGATAAGTACTATCCGCCCATTAACAAATGTATTCAGTGCTTATTTCTCAATATTCTGCCACTTCCAGGTGACCACCCTAATTTCAGTAAAATGTCGATTGGACTCGATTGTAATAAATTCATTCTCGTTGGAAATGATACAAGGGCCTTGTGAAAATTCATTGTTCACATATTTAGATTTACGAATAAAAACATATTTTCCCCAACGATTTCGGATCCCTAACGTGTACTAAAGACTCATCTCGTTCTACAATGAAATCCATTTAGAAATAGTTTTGTGTTCGAAGATAAAACATGAGGCGTATATCTGCATTCGACAAGATATTTCTTGCTGTATAAAGTTCTCTTTACACTTAACGCACCGGCTAATACCGGGTATTAATCTTTCTTTTATTAATTGAAAGGGTCAATAAATGTCCGTGTCACACATTTTGTAGTCAAGAATTTAAAATAATATAAAATAATCTTCCCTTAGCGACTGCAATTCGAATCAACGAGTAATTACGCATATTTTGAAACGGAAATCCGCATTAAGCGTTTCGACATTTAGGTATTAAGCGAAAGGAAAGATAAATAAAGAAAAGAATTGGAAAGCAGTGGTATTCAACTTAAAATGTAAGTTTATTCGAGTGTTTCTTTTAATGGTTAATTATAATTAAACGTTAGTAAGTAAACATCCTTTTACGGGATGACTAGCTGTTTTGTGTACGGTTGAAAAGCACGATAAGAAGAAATATTCGAAGTGACACAATTCATCTGGAAGCACCATCGCTACACCTCTCATTCATCCCTACAACTATGACTCGAATATTTTCATTCAAGACCAAAATAAACATTGAAAATCTTATCTATTTTACAAAATATGATTAATGAATTGAAATACTCTTTTAATAAATGAAATTGAGAAAAATTCAACGGCGCCAGAGTAGCAACTCTGTGCCTTGGTATACAGCTGATTATTTATCGTCTAGGAACACACTAATTATTAAACTTAAAATGCTACCTACTTTCTGCAAATTAAATTTTAATGTGGTCGGAAACTTTTTCAATATCAATCATAAAAATGATCCTTGTTTCTCATTCTCTATTTCTGCACGGGACATACGCGGAAAGGAGATTTTCCTTGTAGCGGTCCGAAGACATTCTTTGTTATCAGGGAACAGTATTGGCATAATTTTTTTAATATTGTCGTGTTTTAATACTTGAATTTCATCATTGTAACTTCAAGTCGTTGTACGTTTTAGCCCGCATAACAAACTTAGTGTTAGCTTGAATGACCGAGGTATGTTGTGAATCTACTCTTACTGATGATTATGTTACGATGATTTGCAAATTTCTTTCTCGTGCGGATAGTCACGCACTTGACGCATATCACAATGTCATTGCAGGATGAAAGGAATGAATTTGATTTCCTTATCATTCACAAACAAGTGTATGTATTTTTAATCGTTATTTTTATCTCATTTGGATAAAGACTTCGCTCTGGAAAATTATTATTATTATTATTATTATTATTATTATTATACGTGCCCATTTATCTGGAGTTTGTCGAAAATAAGGAATAATCAAAATAAATGGTGATCGTTGATTTAACGATTACTACGTATTTAGGCATCATGATAACCCTGATGTGGTGATGCATGCATTTATATACGTGTGAATATAAAGAACGCATATTATGTACATAAATTTTAACGTTAATGCTGGTAATTATGTTGAATTTTTGTGGAAAAAATTAATCTGTATCTTGACGCTATGGAAACAATTGAAATTATTGAACCGACCTTTTTTTATAGACAATTATTTATTATTAGTGTCACAACGTTTCAGCAGAATATTACTGCCATCAGATGAACGTATTTTTTGAATATATAAACTAATTTGTTTGATTGGTAACAAGTTGAAAAACAAATTAACCACATATACATATAAAACAATGACATATAAAAATTAATAATTTGGAAACAAACCATCAAAACAGAAAAATCATTGTAAACAAATATAAATTTTGTATACGTTGTCAGTGTTAGTTTGTAAATTTAATGTCTTTTTCGTAAACTTGATGTATAACATTTCTGAAATTATACGTTTATATAATTTGGCTCCCGATCTAAAATTAAAACACTTTCGCAATCTATTGAATGATCCAAATTTAAACAGTTTAATGAAATAACATTATGTTGTTGTGTGTTTATGTTACGCTGATGTTCTTCGATTCGTGTCTGTAATTTACGTTTCGTCTGTCCGATATAGCCAAACGGACAATTTTTACAAACACGTTTGTAAACGATATTTTGCGAAGACATGTTTTCGATTACATCTTTCCCCTTAATTACAAGATTATAATGTTTTTTCCTTGTGGTACTCGTCAACCAAATTTTCTCTTGGAAAAAAAAAACTATTTAAAATCGGGGATACTATTCTATGGTATGGAAATACTACGAAAGATGTACTACTTATCTGAGATTGAAAATTTTGTGCAATTGATAAAGGATGTTTCACATTGATAAGGTAGTGTATTTGTCTCTTGACATATTTCATTATATAACTTTTAGGATAATAATTTGCTAGTAAGCTTCTTGTTACAAGTTGTATATTATCATAATGGAAGCAAATATCAGACAGCTATGGGAACAAAGTGAACGTGATGTGAAACTGATCATGTATTGAAATCTCATCTGTATGGGTGAAGAAAGGTGGTTATGATAGTAAAATCCGTCTTTCTGATGAAACACAGAATGTGAGTGCTCTGTTGAATGGAAACATCGCAATTTCTTAACTTCGTAATTATTGCAAATTTAATAAAAATATTAAACCAGAGACTAAATTTATACGTTGAATTGAAGGACAGCCCTTTCTATTCCATACAAACTATATGCTATATTACATTTTAAATTGCAGTTTTATCGTATGTTTTTCTTTAAAAGTAACAATGTTACTTTCTAAATCTGAGTATAATTAAACATTTTAATAAATACACTAACAATGTGTCAGAGTGATACATCTATATCTCTTTAATTAGCTGAAATAAAATCTTATGTACGCATTTATCGTAATATTTTTGGTTCTTGCACTATTTTCAAATTGGAAAGAGGGTTATAGTCTATGTCTTTGAAGATATCAGAACGGGGGCCCCTCAAAAGACAAGCTGCGCTACTGGAATCTTGAAGTGTGTTCTATCCGTGCATGAGCATGGGTGTGGACGTCGGCGCATAGCTCCTCTTCTCCTGTGTGTGAAGCCCGTGTGGTGTGGTGACTGGGGGGCGACCTTGGGCTTGCAGCTTGGGAGGGAGCTTAACGCGGGAATTCTTTCGCGCTCGGTTGAAACGTGTTTTGAAAAGAGATGGACGATTCAGTCCTACTGGCAGAATCATCTCCATCATCATCACCTCTGTCACAGCTTTTGTGAAGTGTTGCCATTATTTGTCATCGGTGTATGTCGCAATCATCGGAACAGCTGTGTACCCACTTTGCATTACGTCTCCAAATAGAGAGTTATCTTTTCTCTGTTATACGAATAACATCTGTGACACTTCTCTTAGTTACCAGGTTTCTCACCTATTGTATATTTTTTTATAAATCATAAACGAATTTCGGTATTTTCACACATCTGAGCGAATATCTCCAATTGTCATTTCATACAACGTCCGAGTCATGTATGAACCTTGAAATTGACATAGTTATGTGACGGAATCCTAAGTAAACAGAAGGTACAGAAATAAGACACGACTTTTTCACGGCAATGACTGTATCTCCTACGTAACCTCCTTAACCGACCTTGCCTTCGTTCCCCACGTCCCAGCCGCCCCCGCTGTCGGAGAATTGGTGGGGGAGGTCCGTGCTGTTAGTGGATTGGTGTATTGTATGGCTTCCGTTGAGAAGTGCACACCCAAAGTCGTGTGTCGGTTTTGAATCCATTTTGAGATGTTCGTTATTCTTCATAAATAACGGTGATGCTTAGATGACATCACGCTCTTTTTCCTTTCATAAAGAACGTTTGGACACACTTTGGAATGTTGAAACAAGTGTTGTTTGGATTGCGTCGTTATATAGTTCTGCCCACGTTGAGATTCGAGGGTACTTCTCCAAGCGCCGATTTTATCGATCAGTTTTAATACGAGAAGGAAATTGTTTCTTCTATAGATTATCTACTGTCATAGATGATTAATCTGAATAAATTTTACGTACCAATACCCTTAAGCTTTGTATCTTATTTAAAGATAATATTCTGGAAAAACAACCCTCCTGTACCCATGTGGAAACATTTCATGTCCCCATTCCAAAACGAAGCTAGTTTTTATGAATGCTCGTAAAGTTGGTTCACTTGTTTCCTCTGTCTGTGTGGAATGTAGATGACGGAAGCACGTTATGGAACGATGCATTTCTAATTTATTGTTGTTGTTTTTTGTTACACCTTAATTTATAGTTATTTACCTTAACCACACATCGTGAATTGATTTGCAATTGTTCTCGTGATTTATACCCAGTCGTTGCTATCCTCTATGGTTCTATAAGAAACTTTTTTAATGCAGGATATGAAACAATAAAAATCAACTTGGTAAATGCGTTTACTTTCTGTATTACAAAGTCTTGATGAATCACATATCCGTATTGTATACCTTGTAACATTGCTTTGTGAAATGAAAAGGCTTAGACATTTAGCCCGGTGAAGTTAATAAAATATTTCTCAGGTTTTTAATAAAAGCGACACTAGTTTGCTTCAGATATAGTTGAAGATTACACTACAACTACTACTTCAGATATTGTGAAACCATTTTTCAAATCTAATTAACCTGGTTGAACCCTTAACTATTTCCTGTTTTAATCATGCACTATACCGACCAATTACGATGAAATTCATATATCATAAATTGCCAAGCAAAGCTATTACCGTGAAATATTTTTTTAATACAAAATTATTATGTTTGATATCATAAAGTATCAATTTTTAATTTTTTTTCATAAAAAATGTTTTTACTAAAGTAACAACCACATTAATGTGAAGCAGTGTCTTATGACCGTTGGTGAATGTGCACAACGCCCTTTGTCGCAACGGCGCGCGCGGATCGGACACCGCGGGCGGATGTAGCATCATCGCGAACTTCCGGAGGCCGGAACTGAGCGCGGGTGGCGCTGTTTGCGGCGGCCGCTCTCCGACTGACTCGTCCCAATGGATCTCGATAAGCAGTGGAGAAAGAGTCAGGGAAGTGTGATGGGACCGAAAGTGGTAGAGTTATTTTGGGAGGTGAAGGGAATCGTCCTACAAATGGAATGGTTTTGTGATGAACAGGGGAAGATCAGCAGACGTAATGCCCACGCCAAGTCAAGCTTTTCCGAAACTGTTCCTAAGGTGTGCTCATGGAGTTAGAGCTCCGCAATTACTAAGCCTTCGTCACTAGGAGATGTATCCAGCATCTAGCTCCAGAATGCCCAGTACAGTACTTTTGATGGAATGCACGGTAAAAGTGATAGATAGTATGGTAGGGATGATGGAATTGACGTTACAGGTATTGGCATGTGGGTAGCGGTGTTCAGAGAGGAAATTATTTGGTTTGAGTGTTGAATTGAAAGGTTCATGTGTTGGATCGGACAGTACGAGTATTGGATCGGACAGTACGAGTATTGGATCGGACAGTACGAGTATTGGATCGGACAGTACGAGTATTGGATCGGACAGTACGAGTATTGGATCGGACAGTACGAGTATTGGATCGGACAGTACGAGTATTGGATCGGACAGTACGAGTATTGGATCGGACAGTACGAGTATTGGATCGGACAGTACGAGTAATTGATTGGACAGAGTAGAGGATTACGCGTGGGTAGAATGGTGGTTGAAATTGCGTATGAATGAGTTGACTAGCTGGATGGACGTAGTACCTGGTTAAGTGTGCGGCTGATCACACCACATCACGCCGCGCCGTCTCCCTTCACCCACTCACCGCGCTATGTCTGCCGGGCTTTCGCCGCGTTGTACGAGGTCAATGCACCGTATCCAAAGAACGTCATCATCTCCTCCTGTAGTGTGCGCTCGGAAGGAGCGTGTGGAATGTTGGGAGTCTGCGGTAACGCATTGCGAAGTACGAAGAAATCCCCGTGTTTGCTGTCAATTATATTTTTACAATGATTGTATGTATGTTGAAATATTTTTAAACCACCACATATATTCATACACATACTATTAGGAAATTTTTAAAAACTGGTCAAATAGGAGTCGAGTAGACCAATTAATGTTATTAGTTGAATACATTAGTTCTTAGTGCGTATAATTGTGATTACATCGTGTGTTTATGAGTATTGACCAACATTAGGATCCATGTAAATGTAATGGTCCATATTTATAAATTAGCATAATAGCTATGCACATGAATTCGAGGAACGAAGTTACAACAGAATGTGATGTATTTTACGGAATATTTTGCAATATTCACGTCGCTTATTACTCATAAATATCGATGTCCTTAAGTAAGAACGACGAAATATTGAAACTGAAGTAACTTGATAAAAGAAAGAAATTGATTGAGAGGGCATGTTTTGGAATGCAGTATACTCATGATTTAATTGTAAAACTGTTTTCGGAAAAGAAGTGTATTCATAGTGAAAATTTTGTACCACATAAATACTGTTACTTACAGATTAATAGATTTAGCGATAACCCTTTCCTCCTCTGAATATCCTGAATGTATGCCATTGGAAACTATCAGGAGTTACTTGATGAGTTGAGTATAATTTTTCTTTGTTTGGATGAATTTTCTTTCTTGGGTTTACTTTTTTCGTGACAAAATAATTCTATGAATTATGTCGTGTGTTATATATGGATATAAGCTAGTCCCCGTAACCTTGTCATTGGATTGTGTTCGTATAAGAGGCGATAGTTGAGTTGAATTATGTATTAGGATTTGCGCTTCTGCGGCATGAGTGAAAACACCCGCAGCAGTACCTTTGAGGAACTACTTTGTGGTGTGGATCTATGTACGTTTCTTTCGCAACAGTCGATAAGAATATTTCACATGGTGTTTTCTCTTCAATCAGTTGATAAAAGCGGAGGCTACTTATCGAGTATTCGATGCGTTTGATATCTTAGTCGAGAAATAATCTTGCCCCTAAGTCAACTTTTGATGTCATCACATGTTTCATTGCGTTCTCATTCCGCATGCCATAGATACAAATATCTCAAAGAAATTTCTTCGTTACAATGTTTCTAATATTAATTAACTTAATCAGTGGGACTTTTTATTACGTCTCTTACAAAACTGTTCATATTCGTTAATAATTATAACCTGATGAATGACTATTGTGGTATTTAGTGGAAAATTGTGTTAGCATGTTTCTCGAAATCGAGAAATATGTGTTACTAAATGTTCTTTCATTCATTTTCTACAAATTGTGAATTTCAGTGTGCATGCATTCGAAAATGCGTAAAACGATGTTTTGTGTTAATCGCGAAATAATAAGTTTCATTCACTATCTGCGGGCTCTATACTTTTTGGAACCACCGCTTCTGTCAGTGCTATTGAAATGGAAATGATGAAATATTAGCTGTTGGACTAAAGTATAATGAATTATGATGCAGAATTTATCATTTATCATCATTAACTGAATTTTTCAGGTACTATAACAGTTGCAGTTTTTTTAACGTGAACTTTCTCGGGGTTTTGGGAATAATTTGAAGTATTCAGAAAGGACAAGGTTTCTTTGAACAAAGTGAAAAAATTTCGATATTGCTGAATGGAATAAGATGTATTTGTTTTTCAATTTAGGATCGATGAAAACATTTATATAATACAAAACTGATCGAAATTGGATCTTGTGTTCTTTTTTACTAAGCTTACTAACTAAATCGATTATTATTTTTACTATTTTGCGATGTTCTGAGTTGTTTTGACTTTTCTCGGCATCCTGATTCCCAAAGTAAAGATATAAATAAGCTTTTCCGGACACAATATACTGGAAGTTAGTAAATAACTTAATTACTTTCTCAAAACCGAAGCAATTTCTACATGCATCTCTTGCGTTTATGAGTTGTATTTGACTGCTCAGAGAGAGACTTGCAACGCGAGATGTTATGACCGAGCCTCCCGTAATCCCCCGCACGGTCGCCCGGCCGGCTGTGTCAAATCATAATTAAAACAGGCTGCGTCTCACTCGGCACGGTTCTTGTTAACCGCGCCACGTGTTCTGCGCGTGCGGGGGCGGCGGGGGAAACACGCGCGCACGCGCCCAGCGGATGCCAACGCTATTGGATACAGCTGCTTTCCTTTGCATGGCTGTCTTTCATCGTTCTTCGATTCATGTACATGGTCAAAGGTATCATCTTCACTAAGAAATCACTCACAAGGCGAGCCATTACTCCCAAACGAAAGGATCTTCGGACTTCCCCGAAGCTTCATTAAGAGATCGAGCCTACTCTTCTCAAGTTTTGAACAAAATTGAAAACATTCTATGAGTTGTTAATTATTCAAGATGTTTAAAATTCTTGTAGTTTTTTTTTTCTGGTGTGAGTGAGCACCTGTGGGTAAAGCGCTGATCTGCTGCCCGGTCGGGTTTTGATTTTTACCCTTTCTCGGCGTCCAGACTATCCCAGGAGTACTCAGACTCTTATAAAATGAGTATGGGGTCAATCCCAGAGTTCGAAAATGAGGTAGTGCTGCTGGCCAATTTTTCTCGTTCCCAGGCTGAGACATTTGGGAGTTATTATTTATTTATTGTATGCCAATAAGTGTGGAGAGACACATGACAGCGTTCTATGGTCTATTTCCCTATCGCGTGCTTACATCGGGTTGGTTTCATAAACTGGATGGGTTGAGGGAGAATTGAAGGGATACATTGGTGAAGGCGGTGCATGGAAGGAAACACGGTAGTACCTCGAGAAATCGTACCGCACTCTCTCGAGGTTCATCACGACCAATTCCACCTACAGATCAGACAAGCTGCAATTCGCAGTCTTCTGAAGTGGGTGAAAAGTGTACTTACCGCTACACCGTAAAAAGTTTGCCCGTGGAGAGCTTTTACCCTCTGGGTCTGTTGTGGGACGTTGATGGAAGCGTGTCTATTGAAAAAAGAACTGATTGTTTGTGCCAAAATGTAGGGGATTGGACCACGCAAGTTTTTGATTCGACGCAGAGCGTTCAATATATCTATTGTTCTTTTAAATGTAGTAACTATAGAAACGTGATTACGCACTGACAACCTCGTTGATTTTTGATCCAGCAAGAATTTGCCTTCTAAGGTGATGGGAGTAATTATTTTGGGATAATGTATGACAAGATTGATCTGTGACACTCATAGTTTTTCTTTCTTTCCAAACTTAATCCCGCAGCGGTGATTTATGTAGATAAGTTGGCAAGTTTGATGATGTATTTAAATTCTCGTGGTTGGGTTTCTTAAATAAAAATCTGGAAACGCTATAAAATCCAAATTATTTCACTCCCATATGATGTATAATTTCACTACTGTCTGACTAGTGTGTTGTGAAACGTTGTTTTATGTCGTAAATAGTTATGTAATGGAGCTCAGTACAATTGACTGTTACTATTTCGTGACTTATTCTAGAGACTCCTAATTAAAATTCTTGACGATAACAAAATGAGAATAGATGTTTCAACAAACAAATAATATGAAATGTCAAAGAGAAAATGCATACTTTAAAAAAATGCTGTATTCAAACGGAGGTATATTATTTGGGAAAGTCATACCGTTAGAATTAAGTGCTGACCACTCAGTGATTACATTTTAAGCATTATTGAATTATTCAATCATTCTCCCATGTATTATTAGTTCCAATCCCAGTGTAGAGAAATTGCTTCGGAGAGGGCTAGGTCACGAACTATGAAGCGGACTGAGAAGTCAAAGCTCGAATAATAAAAAGAGATCATCATGATTGAGGCTATCACTATTACCGACCCAAATAATGAGACAACGCATTTCATGTAGTTCTTGAGTTTCGTAGTCTGGCTCAATATGAGACGTGTATTTGAGAACTGCAGTAATATCTGTATACTTATATATCTACCATCTAGTTTACCTATCTTCAGTCTCAATACCACCAATCAATTATTCAGTAGCAAGTTTTTTTCACGGTTGTAGTAAGTATTTTAAGACGCAAAATTGAACATCCTCTACTGTAGAAAACAAATAATGATGCGTGTGTAAATGCAACATATTATTCTTTTATAAAAACGTAATGATAAGTTCAAATGATGTCATATAAATGATGAAACATGTTGTGGTATGCTTCAGAAAAGCTTATATTATGTATAGAAAACTATCTGAATTTTTTAAATCCGAGTTTTCGTTTTTTAACCCGTGCTGAATCATTTTTCAATCACTAGTTCTACTCAATATTCATGAAACAATACGGATTTGCGTGAATTCAGGATGACATTGTTTCAGAAGGATGGAGAAAAGTATCCTGCGCCTTTTAGTATTTGCATGATGCTTATGGATAAACATGCTTCAAAATAGACGATTTGTCAATAACTGTGCTGATACATTCGTTGGCTTCACTCTAAAAATCTTGGACTTGAATTCATAAAGTTAGTTTATCGACTACTTCGTAATATAATTATTTCTGTTTCTATTGATTATCGTTTTCAGTCGTTTGTCGTATTTTCTTGTTCGTAGAATGTAACCATAAAATAGTTACATTTTGAATGCAGGAACATATAAATGAATTGTTTTAAATACTTAAATAAATTCTTTAAATAATCAAAATAATACGAAAAAAACTGCGTTTATCGGTGTTTCGTAATGCTCATAGCTTCTGCTTGCTTTATCTTGAGACGTGAACTTTGGCTCGCAGTCATGGTTTTTACTTTCTTTTTTTTTAGAATAAATCCGATGCAGCACAGCTGTTATTTGTGCCGCGCGGGAAAAAAACATCGCGCTATACGCTTCACGTTTGAGCGAATCCTATTTACGAATTAATTGGCTTATAAGATGTCTTGTACGTTGATGTCCGCCAAGTGTTGTAATATTTACTTTTTTTTTTTTTTTTTTTTTGCAATTCTTGCATTTTTGTTTGTTTGATTAATTGTTGCACTGAGAGATCGGATTTTGATGTGAGATTTTTATCTATCTTTTCTGCCTCTAAATGGATCTCACTACCACACCTATGGTATTCGTATCCATTGTGTTGTTTTCTTAGTGTATCCATTTTTAATGTGAACTAATTAGTTTCGCCAACAAATCTCGTAAACGAATCCAAATGGACGTGAGTATCCTTTGCGCGCTCCACATATCAGATTTGGTTATCCTTGTTCTCCTTGGCTCTCGCTTGCATGTATCTCTGTTTTCCCTTTGCTTTGTTCTTCCGCTGTTTTTATGTACTTCACATAATTCCTGTTCCTCTTTCGCCGTTCAAGTACTTTTTAATTTCCGTGTTCCGTGGATTAACCGTCGATAGACCTGCCGCTGCGTTGTGGCGTCCGCTTGGAGCAACTAGCGCTGCTGTTGCCGGTCGCTGCCAGCGTCGCCGGCCAGTTTCTTTTCCCGGTGGCCTTCGAGGGTCCCTTACCTCTGGCGGCCCGCCACAGTGGACCGCCACGCCGCTCGTTCACGCTCTTATGAATGCCACGATCTTATTTTTTCTTATTTTTACGTCCGTCCGTCATGAATACTAGCATCTTTCGTACGTAATGCGTGGTTGTAATGCCTTCATCTGATGCAGAGCATTACATCAAAATACTTCCCATGGAAAGTACAATTTTACTGCTTCAGTTGGGATGGTATACTGCTTCATAGGTGTGAATTTTCTAAGCAGTAGAAGGTGTTAGACGCATAGTGTTTCCAGAGGAAAGGAAAATACCTGAAGAGAACTTGTTTATTCTCGACGCTCAATCCTAGTACAATCGTTCTGTTGCGTTGTTGCGCCATAGTTTCCTTGTCTCGTTTCAACATTGTCTAGTTCTTTTGTAATGAGATGGAGAGCGCAATCTACTGTTGACTTTGTAATCCGTTCCAGTTCGTGATGAACGAAACGCACAAGGGGCTGTTTTCAGCGAATACTGAATTGCCTTATTGGTTGCTGAATTTTAGAAAGATCAACTCGTTTGAGAAACAAACCTTTTCTTGAAAATATTAAAAAAACATTTTCACTGTGTACAGATTTCTGATATTAAATTGGTACAGAAGTATTTGAATATCCATGGAAGATAATATAAAATTAAATAGTACTAAAATCATAAACATTAGATGAGCTCCATTTTGCATATTTACATTGAATAGCGACTTTTTTTTTCATCAAGTACGCTGAAAAATACTAAAGATGGGAGATCCAAATTTAGAGTAAGGAAAGGAAAACTCCTAACCTTTGGATATAACATCCGAACCAAGACGTTCCGTGTTATAAGGTTGGGATGTCACATCCAAACGTTTTGGAGAAATCCGTTCCTTTCCATGGCAACCTGTGCGCTCAATATTTTTGTTGCACATATTCATTTCCCTGAAAAATTGCACGTGTTGAGAACAAGTATAGTATCATTGTGCAAATGTTTGTCGAGCTCCCGTGCATTGCTTTCGTCGAGAATGTACACAGACTCCGCGTTCTCTATTGAACTGAAGGAGAAGTGGGAGGAAGAGGAGGAATTCGTAGGATGAGCATATTGTAACGGCATCGTGTCGTTGGTTAGCGAATGAGGCACGTGCTCGCACGTGTTGGTTCGTCTTCAGCGCGCACGAAGCTAAGTGCAGCACGCGCTCTACTTGGGCGAAGAGACACGGCTGCCGCTCATCACGCCGCCCGCCACCCACACACACACATACATACACCCACACATACCCACAATCGGTGCTCCGCACACATGCCGCTTCATTTGACTGCACTTCTATAGCATCTTCTTTGCTTTGGTGAACTACTCCTGTGCGTCTAATTCTATCTTTTCCTTTCCCACCTTCTCTATTGTTTCCCGTAACTAATATCACAAATCCGTTTCTTCTATGTAACAATTATTTTTTATCGTCAAACTTACTCATTCTATCGATATCAATATGTATGGGTTTCACGCGGCAAGTAGCTACCGCGTGATGTTTGCTCATATTTTCTTTGATTTATTTCTAAAATTATCTGAAATTCTTTCAATACTTTTGCGAAAATTCAATCAGAATTGTCTCACTGCTTGACTACTGGCATCCTGGCAACTTTCTCTAACGTTGAAATGGTCTTCCCCGAAGTCTAATACTGTTGTCGAATCCAGGGAAAGGCATGCTTGGTTTAATCGTGTACTGACCCCGTGGATCCAGAGGTTTTATCATTAGTACCACCCTTCATTATCTGCACTGAACTATCTGAGGATACCAGACGAACCTTGAGAATGGTTTTGTGTAAATTCTGCGAACTGAAACCAAATAATAACAAAGGAATAGTATTCCGAATATTTGAAAATGACGTAATTGAAATGCGTTTGATTCGTTGAGAAAGGGGTATTATATCATAGACTACCTAAGTTCACGCTCATTGGTCACATCATCCCTAACTAATAGATTATTCTGAAAATTTCTAATTCAAATAACAAATTTTGTGCGGTTTCCTGCCAGTTTTTCCCGTTTTCAGAGAAAGTGTGACAATTGTTCCTTCCTTAATAGTCGACAAGAGGAACTGAATGCAAATATCAATGAAAATCCACTAATTAGTTACGAAAGTTTTATATTTTGGAAGAACGGTAAGAAAATCCAATGTGTAAAATACTTTTCTTCATTACACAAGTTTTTATTTACGAATTAGTTCTGTTGTTTGCCAGATACGCAAGAATGCGGAAGTTATGATATTTCTTGCTTGTAGAAAAACATGTCTAAAATTCCTCCATGGTCATTTGCAGGGTTATCATTGAAAAATAGATATATTCACATTAAAACTGGGAGTCTGGTCGGCAATCCTGTGGAAAAAAATGTATTCTTTTTTTCAGATTTCGTATTCGTGTCTCTATGTGGGAAGACGTTTTGAATTCTGAGATGGCTCTAAACCGTCGAGAAAATTCCTTGGAAGTTAACGTGTGGAATGCAAACCATTCGACATTCGTTTCGGTTATCTCGTTGACGTATATCTCCGAAGACTCCCATCATACTTGCGTTTAAGGTAGATAGATAAGGTAGATAATATAGGTAGATTTCTCATAAAACTTCTAATTTCTCTTTTGATGAGTATTTCAGTTGTGTTTATTTTTACAGAGTTAGTATACAAACTTTTCGTTATGTTCACACTATTGGAGAGAATTGTACATTCCCATTAAATATACATTTAATTTAAATTGTTTCTTGAATAACTCCAGGAAAATGATTATAGTATTTGTGATTCCAAATGTCACGACCACTAGTTCCCATGATGCGTATTCGTGGGTTATACGAAAGAGGGTAAGTATTGATATTAGAACTCGGAGGCAGGAGACGCCGGGTTTATTTGTTCATTCAATATATTTTGTGTCTCTTAGTTCCTACTCGCACTTCTCTATTTGAATTTTAATGTTTTATTCTCACCATGTTATACGTCAACGCCAAGACTGTCACGTATTTGCGCAAATGGGTGATACACAATTGAACATAGCCATCGAACCGTCCACGTTAGCAACTGCGATAGATTCTTCACCTTCGCAAGAAAGATGGTGTAAGTTTTTATCCATTTTGTTTCTTTGATTACTTGAACAGAAAGTCAGGTACTGAATACAAAACTTAAGAATAGTTATTGTGGTGTGTAATAGTTTTCCTCCTTTGGTTTTGTCTTTGATGGCGTATATTGGTTTTAATCTACTTTTAGTGAAGTACTTACGCTCTGTCAATACGCACCGACAGCGGTCGTGTGTACGGTAGTAGTTCGCACTGGTTCTTCGCTTCCACGATACCGCTGAGCGGTAGAGCGAGGGTTCGAACTCTACTCCACCGAACTAGGTTAGGTTTTAAGGTGGGATTTCCCTCACCTGCTATATACAAATGTTCCCTGGCGATCCAACATCTGTCCTTGCCAATTTCCTCACCCAAGTCACGGTTAGGTGGAAGAGCGGGTAAAATGTATCAAACCTCGTCGTGAGATATGAAATAAATAAAAAACTAAAAATAAAATACGTAGTCTTGAAACTTACAATATTGAAAATAAATATGTTACGCTTCAAGATAATATTATCGACATATCATATCTCATTAGTTATATCGAGTTTTCGACTATGCGTAAAAAAACGTTTTTACTGAAATAAAAGGATAAATTAGTCATAATATTTTACGTTTTGTTTCTTACGTTATCGTGGGTGTGCGTTACACATATACATAAGCTAGGTAGTATAACGCACCATACATTAACCGAATTTACCCTTGGTGAATCACATCTGGTTATTTTACTAGTATGCTCCGCAGAGAAAACACTATAGATGAGAGATTCAAATTCAGAGAAAAGAAAGGATTTCTCCAAAACATTGGATAGGACTTTCTAACCTTGTGTAGATCGGATTCTACAATGTTAAAATGTCATATCATATGGCATGACATTCCGTAAGGTCTCCTTCCGTAAGGTTTCCTTCCTCTGAATTAGAGTCTCGCACCCAAACCTATATTCTGTCAGTCTTTTATTATGCGATGGTGTGTTATTTCACTGGTGGCTCGAATTTCGTTCTTTGAACGCAAATACAAGCCCTACTGCCCTACAACAGACCCCAAAGGTGACAGTGGGATTTACGGTGGATAGAGCTTCGCAATTACTATAGACCTCGGCGCTAGGAGAATATATAAAATAAATAAAAATATATAAATTTATTGTCAAAAAGCAATTATAACTGCGTATGATCACGTGGACGACAATAAACTAATTTACTCTCCGGAAGCAAGCAGGGACAATCCCGTCCTTTCCGTTGAAGAGCGTTAAAGCAGAGGCGAATTCAACATTTCAGCACACTCCTGAGATGAGAAGAAAAATAGTTCGCCACGTGTTATAATATAAATAGAATACCAACTAATTTGTATGTTTATAAAACAAAAATATTATTTCACAAGTACATGTTATTATCAAACTACAGATTCAGAAAATATTGTTTATACATCGGAACTAACAAAATAACTCTAAAATGAAGACCGCTGCCCCTGGGCAGAAGTGGTCAATATCTCGCTCCTGTCGGTTTGACTCCAGGATAGCTCAGTACTAGTTTTACATCAGTCTGAGTGGACCTGGGAGTCCGTCTGGATGTTGAGAAGTTTGACGAAAAATCCCACACTCCATCGGGGATCAAACCCTGCCTATCAGCCAGAAGCTCCCGGAATGCATTATATCCTTGATCAGTTGTCATCTCCACTCAAGCCACCATCACAGTCAACGCTGTCATTGTAGAAAGTCGCGACCTCCCCGGGAGCGAGTGTTGGCGCCGATGGCTCGGCATCGATGCGAACAGAGGGAGAACTTGTTGGCGCGGTCGACCAGCGAGTGAAACCATAACGGTATTCCATCCTGGCGTTGGCAGGGCACTCTGCTCACGATGTGTATGGAAGGTAATCGTTGATGCCTTGTTCACATTCACGTCGCGACGACTGCGTCTATTGCCACTTTCTTATTTCTGTTGTGTTTGTAAAGGTATTTATGTTCTTCCTGGGTTCGATTCGAACGTACACCAAGATCGACCTAACTAATGCATCCAACTAATGATGCACTGTATGGCAGTGGATATTTACTTAATAATGTATTTTACAATGAATATGTAATAATCCTTGGTATTGAAATTATCATCCCATATTCTCACATTAATCCTACGAAAAATTTGTAATCCTACTGTGTGTTCCAAGAAATATATGAAATCGCAATAATAAGAATAGGATAACTTCTTCCTTGTTTCTGGAGAAATGCTTAGTTTATTGCCCCCCACTTGGTCACATACAGTTTGCAACTGCTTTTGTTACAAAGTTTATTTATTTACTAGCTTAGTACACGAAGCTTAGCTCGCGTGAATTCTGTGAAACGTTTCAAAATTTCTTTGTCAAATTATATGAATAATCAATTCTTTATCATTGATATCCAATGAGAACTTTATCCATTAACGTTAGTGGTTAGTTAACGTCATTGGTAGTATAATTAATCATATCAGGTACCCTGAAAACACTGCAATTCTTATTAAGTTTCAAAATTAGTTTTCAATTACTTTTACATATAAACCAATTTACACCACGTACCCAAGTAGTGCGAGGGGTGTGCTTTTTCCATGAGGGCTGAATTTTGACTCACGATATCAGAATGTCATTCTCAGATGAACTACGCCAAAAATTGTACACTTGGCAAGGACATCTGGCATGTTCCATAATTTTTACATGGCATCCCTTTCCCTAGTGGTGCCGGGATTTATATACGGGGTAACAGGGGCATAATATCATTTGCTAAGAAAATAAACTTTCTAGAAATGTAATTTTCATAGGTTCCTTTTTCTACCTGAAGATTTAAATATTTGTTTCGGTATGTCACATTGATTTAGTTATCCTTGGATGGATGCACTATCACTTCATTGGACTTTACTTACATTTCATGGAATGTCACCTTGGTAGTAAGCATAGCGAGAAATAAAATGTTGTATTTAATATGTTGAAAACACTTCCTCGAGTTGCATTATTATACCTCTTATGGAAAGCCGATCATACTCCCATGATATTGAGTAAACATTTATAGTTCTCTGGGACGGAAAGTTATCTCTGCTCCTTAACCCTCTTCTTCTTGTTGTTCTTCTTCTTGTTGTTCTTCTTCTTGTTGTTCTTCTTCTTGTTGTTCTTCTTGTTCTCTCATACACACTTTCTTTTTTTTCTTTCTTTTTTGTGTTTGTACAGTAGATAGTCGACTTACTGCGTTCATTATAGGCTCAACGATCAACAATAATGGAGTGTACCGATATTTTATACTTTAAAACACGCTACTTTATAAACCAAACTTCGCAAATTGTTTCTAAAAATGATATATTTTACCGTATACTATTGTTAATTTACAAGAAAACAAAAAGAGTACGACGAGAAAAGTTTCATAATGTTGCAATTAAAGAGCATAGGTTGAATATTTCTTTTGTCCCATGTGCCTTCGTCGAAAATCGGCTCAATATTTTATTTTTAATTTTTATTCAATCGAATTTTAATTGTATTATTTTTTAATTAATGACAACTATCTAACAGTTTGTTTTAGAGCATTCCTAGTTCCACACCAATTTTGATTTATTCACAAATGCATAATATTAAGTATATTGCGTCAAATATAAGTTCATACTAACGTAAATCCATTCAGGTTTCAAAAATTCACATGACGTTCTTCAAGATGTACGCTTCATCAAGGTAAACACTGTTTCTTCAAAATAAATTTTAAAATATTTATGCATTATGATTTCCAGTGGGGAAAACTTTGTCCTTAGTTTATCCATAAGATATTCTTGAAAGATAATAAGAGAATCCCTAGGATATCTTACGAGATTATCCTGAGGTTATCAAAATGGCGTACATAGACTCTCTTGGAAGACATCCCTGAAGATAGTCTGAAGCATGTCCTTAGTATATCATACTGAGATCATAAGATATCTCTTCAGATCATCTTTAAAATGTCCTATGTATATCTTGACTAGATCATCTCTCTTTCAGACTAGGGATATGCCCTGAAAGATCATCTCTACAATGTCCTATTTATAGCTTGACGAGATCATTTCGAGTTCCTACAACGAAGATAGTCTTGAAGATCATCTCCAGAATGTCTTTTGTAATAATAAAACATTCTACACAAGTCAAAGAGATTACAAAAAAGCTTATGTACTTATAACATTTATTACAGGATGAAGACATAAAACTTAAAATACGAAGTCATTGATTACCAAAAAATTAAAGATATTGCATAACACATGATGTATAAAATAAATTGTGTAGATTGTAGAACATGTTACATGTTTCAAACAATGAGGCACTTAAAAACACGAATAATAGGACATACAATACCAAAATATTATATAAGAAACGAAATGACTTTAAAATTATATATATCAGAAATGTCTACAAATAGCCAGTCCATGGTAAAATTGGTTTTACATCTCCTGTTTTCAGACTAGTAACATGTTGTCAAACAACGAGTAGCCATCTACTCTACATATTTCGATGACACTATTGTCCGTTCTCGCTACCAATGAATAATTTATTCTGGAAAAGAAAAACAACTATAAAACTATTTGGTAACAAACAATGGCCAGAAAAAGGAATTCCCTAATTCTACACTTTGTTAGATACAGTAAAATTTATCCTTACCTTCGAGTGCTTTGAATAGCGTAACGTGTGATTTGAGGTCACGATTCTGCAGCTTTGTGTGCACACTCTTCCAGACGTGAAACCCACAGCACAAAGTGGTGTCACTACAGATGCCATCAGTTTAAAGCCAATACTACGCTCCTTAAATATGACATCTGAATGGAATAAATCGAACTATTAACCACCAATTAGAAACTCAATGAATATACTGTGTCCGTGGAGGCTTACCAAACTGACATACACAGATTTGTCGTTAAGTTTTTCATCTAACATTTATTTCAATTATTTATCTAATCTCTGCATTATAATAATTTTTAGAAGTATACAAAAGTTATACCACCTGGTATAATATATTTTTATTCCCTAAAGTGAATTGAGTCTGTCAAGATACTTTCTGCGCCACTAAATAATGAGTTAGCAAGAACTATTATAAACATCAATGTCACCGTATTGCCAGGAAATAAACAATACGCAATACAACTATCAATAAGCTACGTAGAAAAGTGCAAATTTAACTAAAGTATTCTTTAGTTCAATCATTTTTTCAACAATATTACTCAAGTATCGATGCTATTGACAAGCTAGTGCTTAGTGCAAGTTAAAAATAATATATGATTAAGTCAGATATATTGAAGGTTTGAAGTAAATTATTCAGAGAGTAAATAAGTTTTTTATCCTCTACGTGGTAATGCATAGTTTTAACTGGTTTTTGGCAAAAGAAATAAATTGTTCCAATACTTCATACGTTTTTCAGCTTCAAATTTCAAATAGAAATTCAATTTTTTGCTTAAAAAAACAGCTAAAACCGTTAAAACCTGCGGATGACCATGTGGTGGATAATAAGCTAGTTTAGGAAGGTAGCATTTAGGTATTACAAGAAAAAATATTAACTTACATGAAAGGATAAATATCCAGATAACTAACAAGAATATAATAAGCACAAACAGCTTTCCTTTTGACGAATATTCAAAACAAGTGCAAATAGTATTTCTCTCTCCTCACCAAAGAAAACCTCAAATTAATGCGACCGGACACCAAGCTGCCACATGCTTTGAATTACAGCCAAGAACTAACAGCTCGACGAGGAAATTTCAACACTGCAATATGATACTGTCGGGAGCTGATGTGAAGTATGTTAACAGGGAATCCTAAGAGGACAAAGTTAGTTTATCTTCAGGAGATCCCGAAGAGACTATCTTCAAAAGATGAAGTGAGGACTATGTCAAAAGCACGACTTGAGGACATGTTGCGAACTACCTGGACCAGACTATCTCGAGATAATCTTCATTGTATGAACTATGAATGTTCACAGTATATCCTCCGCGGACGAAATAAGGATATCCTCAGAAGATACCTTAGAGACTCCTCTAAAGATATGAGGACTAAGCAGTACTAACTGCAGACTATCTTGACCAGACTATCTGGAGATAATCTTTAATGTACGAACTAATGTTCAAATGTACTTTAATGTAAGTTCAAAGAATATTTTTGTAGAGAAACTGAGGTTATTCTGCAAAGACCTTTTCAAGATCACCTTAAACCTGTTCACCACGGATTAATTCCGTAAACACAAAGTAGAGATATAAATGTTCTCGACAGATGATCTTCAAAAGATAAGTTTGGAATTAATCCTAGGATATCTTCTGGACAGACTTTTCCCACTGGGTTATTATATAAACAATATATATTTTTTCTCTTGTTTTGATGCCCCGGGGCGCGCTGCTTCCATTTCCTAGGCCACAGATTGGAATGTGTGACATGTAGATTTCCGCGAACGGTAGCATGTGATTCTCTTCCGCGTCGTTGATTTGAGACTTACTCGGCTTCTATGTTTCACCCTTCAAAAGTGACTAGGTCGAAGGGTCGAAGGTTGCACTCCAATCACTAGTTTCATTTCAGAGTAAACGAAGATTTGTAAGGGAAGAATAGCTTTTTAGGATGGTGTCCAATAATATTTGCAGTGGTATCTTATTTTTATTATAAAATGATGAAATTTAGTATGATATCGGCTGGGCTTACCATATTATATGTTAGTAATACTAAAAAATTGCTGACTATAATGCAATGTTACTAATTCCCTTGAACTATGCATGGATATCCTATTAATTTCCTAGAACAAACATTGCGTCTAGGAAAAAAAAATTTCTCTTCGTCTGTAGGTGTTACTTTTTCCATATTTAGGATCGAACAGGTTTAAGGGTGATAAATAATTTAAGAATTTATTCACGACATTTTCCAGTCTCATGCGACTTGGAGAGTTAAGTTTTGGAATACGTCTGATAAAAAGCAACAATAAGAAATTCAGAACGAAACATTTCTGATCGACTTTCAATGTTCGTTCCAAAGAATGTTTACTCTCGCAACAAGCATGGAATGTGGAGTGCGTGGCTCGTGTAACCTTTTCATGTGAAAACACGAAGAGAAAGGTCTTGGCTACTCGTCGCCAGTCTGGAAAGTGGCGATGGCTTTATAGTTATTCGCGTGAATGGCTGGCTGCACGCAGGAGAAAGTAATGCGTCGGACGCAGCACACGTATCGCTTTGGAAAACGTTCGGATTCTCGTACCGGACACTGACTTACAAATAACCGGTTTCTTACGGTATCGAACATTTCTGCTGGGATCTGCTAGTTTTGGTGGGCTTCCAAGCCTTACAGCTTTTATGTGAGAATTAACGGTATTTTGGAGTTCAACTACTGTCGGTAGCTTAACATAAATATTGCGACCGCATGCCAATATACGAGTACTTTTTCACGTTTCTCCCGAGTTTTCCCACGCTCACGAAACTATTATTGTTGACATTTTCTGTAGCGAAGAACGAATTACCCTTTATCTTGCCTAGTACGGTTTCAAATATTTTGGATCGCTCGAAATGTAGGTAGTTGCTATAGTTCGCTTTGCACCAATATTCGTTTTCTAATCTATTTTCTGTTTCCCTATTAATGATTGTTGAACATACAATTTTAATATTAAAAAAATTAAACATGAAGGGAAATGAAACATGTAAATCTTTTGCATAAGGTGTTTTGGTTACCTGAAAGCTTTTGTGATTTCTTTTTAATTGTATATGGCACAGGCAAAACATTACCTATAGATTGTTTTATAGCATTAATGAAGTTACTTCTTGGGTTGTCTCAGAATTTTGGAGAACTTCTCAACCAACTTAGGATTCTCTAGTTCCGCGCTCTTCCGTGTCAATAAATCCATGTTACTTCGATTCATTCCGGTAATTATGAGAGGTGCTAGACAGTTGTAAAGGGCATTAATATCATTCGAACTTGCATTTACCAATACCACAAACTGCTTATATAATTCGGAAGGAGACACGAATTAATTAGCATTCACCTGCTTGTGCGTAGTGTACTTTTATCACTGTCATTTATATCTATTCAACATCCTTGCATTCTGTTTAACTCGCATTTTGAATCGTTATAGAAAAAAGTCACGACTTTTGTAATGAAAATTTCAGTCTGTAATCCGCTTTAACGTTCACTAATGTAGCATATTTGGTACTTTTGCGTAGTATTATTTAACTGAAGGCATATCAGTGTAAGCGGTTACATTTATAATATTTGGTTCTGGTTATCTCTGGAGATAAGAAACTTGACAAAATATCAATATCTGCATGTGCGGACTTCCCTGATACGATACACTCGTTACATGATAATATCTTCAGACATAGTTATATTACTATTTAGTATATACGCGAATATTTTAGAATTGATTGGCATTTTAGTTCATTTTTCTCTATCTGTATTCGTAAAGATTTAAACTATTCATTACCTTAACTATTCATTGTGATATATCATAGTTTTGGAACTAATTACGTTTAAGTTTTCCGGGCGGCAAAAAAAGCGAAAGCATACATTTCTGCGGAAGTGGGTTTACTGATATTATGAAATGAGTGTTGAGGATTGTTTCATCTATAAATACAATTAAGAGGAATTATTCCGGAAGATTCTGGTATTTCTGTGACGAGTCTTGAGAATTGCCTATTCATTTTGATTGAGTTCATGATTCATTAACCCAGGGAAGGTGTTCTAAATGATAAACATTGTTGTTTTGTCCCAGTATCACATTTTTCCTTAGCAGTAATGAGAAATTTTACGCGATGGTTAAATATACGGTGCACTTACGCAATGGGACTTAATTTTAATTTATAAATTTTGTTGAAAAATATAATGTAATTAATGAAGAGAAAGAAAAAACAAAATCTCAAGTGTCGGTTTATCCCCGCTACTCGATTACGAAATTAATAGGGTCAATAGTGTTGCGCTTAATGTTTCTTTTCTAAATCCCATTATTATTCCTCCGTACTTCAGTTTCTTATTAACATTAAAATGCAATTGTTATTTTTCATTTCAATAATTTTTGGGGGGTAAAATTTTGCCACTTTGCATCGATTTTTATTTTTTATTTTTTTTTTTGTATGGGGCTTTCCGGCTCGCCGACATCGAGGTCATTAGAGCCCTAAAAACTTCTGCAGGTAGGGAAAATGCAGTTACGCACTAAGGAGAGCCAACATGACTCCCACCGCGTGTGGGACTCGACGAACGACTCAACCATACCCTCTAAAAACCCTCCTGAATTACAACTCAAAACTCAAATATCAACATATCTCAAAACATTACAATTATCATAAAATAGGGGAAGATAGAGAAAAATGAAAGATACCCTAACGTCGGGATCGAAAAGAACAAGAGGTGACCAAGGAAGGTCAGGAAAGAGAAAGGAAGGAGCCTCACACAAGTAAGGGGAAGTAATTGGCCCCATGTTTACCAAACACGTACTTAGTAGATTTCAGTCCCCTGGGGTTTCGATTAAAGATAACGTTCTTTATCACTGGACTTTTCTTATAACATTTGTCGAAGGAGTAAACGTGTAGATAAAGTTGGAAAGGGAGGAGAACTTCACACCGATAAGAACATGGAGTAACACATTCTTCGGCCAACTCCCTGCAAACATTGCTAAAATTACCTGAGTTCATTGGACTACACCGAATGAATTACAATTTTTTTCATCATGATTTTTCAAATAGTTTACATAAAATATTATTCATAAAATTTAATGCGAGGGAACCGAAAATAAATCTTCCACCGAATTTCTATACTTATTTACCGAGTTAAAAATAATCATTTAAAATTCAAACCTGTTGGGACTTCTCTTCTCTCCAATTCTCTGCATTATGTATGTTTCTGAGACTGGCAAGATAGTAAATATAATTGCCCTTTAAGGGATCCCCAACGCGTACCACAGTTCCCTAAATACAAATGTTTTGTCCGCTTTTTTGAGTCAGTTCAGATAATTATCTCTGTGGAACGCTGAAAACACGACGTCACCATCATTTTCGTATAGCATGATGATTTCAAACATCTATAACAAACGTAATTACATGTTCGCGTGAAATTAGAAGGCGTCGTTGTCGTAGTTTCACGATTTAGCACTTCGTTGATTCTTTTCATATTTGTTTCTATTACTAAATATCTAAGCAGTTGCAAACTGCGCATGACCACATGGGGAATAATAAACTCAGTTAGTCAATGACTTCCTTAACATTACTGAGGTCTTCAATATAAACATCGATTTCTTAAATCGTACTCGTTCATTATCTGCAAGTGCAGCAGGTGCTTGAGATAAGAGCAATTGCTGAAGGGTAGACATTCGCTGACAAGCAGTTCACCATGGATAGGATTGTGGCTCAGATGGTGCAAGGTAACAAGGAATCTGAATATATCGAAAATATGGAAACGAAATTCGCTGTTTTAAACTGTGACCAGATGTATATTGCTCAGTGATATTAGATGCGAGAAAAGTGTTATAAGTGATTCGATTGTGCTTTTTATTTACAAGCGTTTTTTATAATCAGGTATTACAAATGAATTTAAAACAATCTTTTGAAGTTATAGAAAGTTTTAAGACAGGTATTTTTCTTCATTGGTATCGCTCTTCTAGGAATGTTTAAAGAGTAATTCTTAAAATGTAATTCAAATGCTCATAGTGTGATCAGAAAGCTGACGTATCTACGAATATATTTCATGATGAATTGGAGAATAGCTATTCAAGAGTATTATATTACTGTAATTTTTGATTAGGATAAAGTAAGGTTTGTTACACAATCTTTGATAAATTCGCCATATTGGTTCTAATTTATCATGTACTTGAATATGGTTTACAAGCAGGTTAGTGTTTTCGTGTCTTATCTTTTTTCTCCGTTTTGGACTTTTTGTTTCGAACACTACTCATTTATTTTATATTTACACTTCTTGTATTTACTAATCAATATTCATAGAATTGGGCGCTTTAACTTTCAACTAATCTTATTATTCATTTTTCCATTAGATACTGTACGTACTACCGTCACTAATTGACATGCTCTCTTCTACGTGTCTCATACATATTTTGCCGTTAGTAGATTACATGTTTCTTGTAGTTACAACTACATGCTTCAGACCTTGCTGTGAAATTCATGTTTTGCTCTTGCCAAGTTGTCTTCTTATGTCTCCACCAACATGTCTGATAGGTGCTCGAGTTTTAGAACTCCTTATTGGAGCCTATATATGGCTCTGTGTGTTAAGCTATGACAATGAGCTGGTAACGAGGGACGGGTTCAAATCGCTTTGAGGGCGCGGGGTATTTACTCATACCTCAACTCCTAGGCCTACTACCAGAACTTATCCGACTTCCTATATATTTGTGTATTGGTGTTATCTTGGTGTCAAAGCTGCCGGAGCCCGTGATGGCGACATCATCTCCTCTTTGCACCATTTATCTTCGCTATTTCATACTTTGTCATATATTGTATCATTTTGTGTTGTGCAATCCCCGTATCACCTGTCATATCAGTGTTATCACGAATATGTGTGTTTTTAATTTCGGTATTTCTTCCATCCAGATTGTATTATCGTGCTGTCCTCTCGCTCTTTCTCTCCTTCGACGTCGTAATTTATTTATTTCATATCTTATTTTATGATGTGGCGCGTATCAGGTCATCAATCCTACTCTTCCACCTAAACACATGATTTGGGCGAATAAATTGGGAGAAGAGATGGTTTGTCGGGAAATGTAAGGTACCGAACCGTCATTAGTTTAGAGTAGGCGAGGGAAACTTGAGCTGAAAATCTCATCTATTTCGACCGAGAGAAGAATTGAACCCGCGTCCTTCCGCTCTGCAGTGTGCAGAATGCTCCAGTTGTTGGTCAACTCCTCTCCCTTCAACTCCGTCTTCTAATCCTCCTCCTTCATGAGCTTCGCAACTATGTCAGTGTATTTATCCGTTGTCGTATCGCTGCCACCACCTTGAGTTCCGCCACCGTCTTCACCGCCGACGCCGCCATCTCGTACGCGTACATCGCACGCGGAACTCGACGCTCCTCGGTCACGGGCGCATGACTCGCTCTGCGTGTGGGAACTCGGCTTACGACTCCGCCTTCGCGTCCTGACCCATTTCGCGGTCGGACGGTGACGATGCCGCTGGCGTCGGAATGTTCAAATCGCGACAACGCTGGAAGACATAAGGGAACTTGTTATCTCATTTCATACTGAATACATGTTACGAGCGTCTATTAATTACGTAACGCAAAATTATCAACTTTTTATCTCTCCCACCCATCCATAACACATTTAAAATGATTCTTCTTGCTCTCCTCTATAATTAAGCTTGCCCACTCCCCTTTCCCCATTAAGAAAAGTATTTGTTGTTTTTCGGAAAATGTGGGGACAAATTTAGATACACTGACATCAATGTTCGTTTCTCATTGTTGTGTGCTCGAAGTACTTGGGTGCTTAGATTTATTATTGCTTAGATTACAGACACAAATTTTACGGGTAAAACGCGCTCTGTAAAACATACCCTATAAAACTTAGCTGTACGTAACACCAAGGTTAACACCTCCCTACCCCGTTGTAAGAGTGCAACGATATAATAATTCCTCCAACGATACAATAATGTGATGTGATACGGAGTTTATGTAAATATTACCTTTTTTTCGACGATACGCTGGGTACGATATCTTCGTTATGCGTTATGCTTTAAAATTTAAAACTGGTATGTACCTCCCGAACTTAACAAGTTCCAAAAATTGTATATTTTGAAAATAGGATGCTCAATGAGAATGAATACAAATGAAGAACAGAGATGAGATAATGGTGATTAAGGAATTCATGTCGTTAGAAGCATGGTTTGATATTTATAGCATTTATTCCTTCAGTCAGGAGTAATCAATTTTTGCCGTCAAGTCCGGTAAGTTTTACCGCTCCACACACGTAAAAATTTCTTATTTACTCCCAGGCTTCATCTGCTGAAAAATGACCACCAGTTATATCCCGTAGTATGTATCTGTCGGAGCGTGATAATATCCTGCCCAAATCATGAAATGACGAAACTCCGTATCACATCACTCCACGGACCAGTTTCGTCTCTGTTGTCTCTATATTTTCTATATATCCTCTGTCAAGTATACAGAAAGATGAAAATGGAATAAGTGACGGGTTGGATGTCTCTGAAGAAGATTATATTTATTGCGCTTATTTTTAGTGTATCGTTCGAATTTTACTAGGAAATAAACAAATTATTAGTCAAAATGATCGTTATTTACGGCGTTGAGAAACAGAAAACTGTATCGAGAAAAATGTTTTCTTTGGATATGATGCAGTTGATTTCAACATGCATTATTTTCTTATTTATTCAGTAATGCGGCAACAAAATATTCAACACAAGCCATCGAAACTCACGCGCTACTGGCATTGAGCGGATAGACTTGTTTGTTTTCGTCCACTAATGGAATGCGATACATTATAGGCGATTAGAACGACGTCTATTGACGTATTCAAGATCTAAATGCTTTAAGATAGCGTAATAATGGCATTTTTCTTTCCTATACATGTCTCGCGTCCTAGTTCTGGCAAAAGTATCGGACGTTCACAAAACACGCATGCTCAGATGACAGCGGAGAGAGCATCAATCCTCTGCAACATTTGCAACATTTCAAATGAAGCATGCCCATTCCTCGAACTCCGGTGTCAGAGGGCATTGGATTCTGTTTCCCAATATAGAGGAATGTAATGATGCGTATCTACTATTCATAGACTTATACTTAATTGCATTGCGTGGCATAGCAGTCGACTCAGGATGATAGTCGAATGCTTCGCGCACATTGCTCATTCATCTCCCACCAGCCTTCCTGCATATCTGACATTTGGAATACTGCGTAATAAACCCGTAATATGGCGTACTTACAGTTTAACTTATCATTCGGTTACCAGTGTCATTGCAACAACCGACTAACTTATGGACGCGACTGATTATTGACGTCCGCGACTCCTCACTCGGTTAGTTATCATTCTTACAAGTGTCCTGCCTCAGTTGATATCCCTGACATCTGCTATGACTATTTCATTTACATATTTTATTCAACTTGGAACAATTTATTTAAAATAACGCATTGTACTTTCTGAGTATTTAACGTAATAAATAAGCTCGATAAAAAAACGAAACAAATATGATTTATTGGATCACAATGGTCAACATCTGAGAATATGATTTTTTTTCAGCAATGTGATCTCAGTGGGTCACGTATAGTCTATCTTATCTTTCATGTCATTTCTCCGTCCCGAAGCTTTTAGCGTGTCAACTTGATGTCACCGCTGTCCATTCAGTGCGCTTGACGCGTCTCTCGGTTATTGCTGTGTAACTTACCGCGGGCGATGTGTTTGTTGTGTTTGCAGCGCAGCATGTGCGGCCAGCCGCGCCGCGCGTGCAGTCTCAGCCCCCGCCGCCGCCGCCGTCGCAGCAACTCCACTCGTCCCGCCGTCCAGCGGCCCGTCCGTCGTCGCAGCAGCAGCTGCTGCATCGACAGAGCAGCAGCCACGCCGTCGTCTCGGCTGCAGCGACCGCTCGCGCGGGAGCACCGGACACCATGACGCAGCGGGAGGATGTCATCAAGTTCGAGCAGGGCCGCATCCGGGCCCTGCAAGAGGAGCGATTGGCCATTCAGAAGAAGACTTTCACCAAATGGATGAATTCCTTCTTGCAGAAGGTGAGTAATGAAAAATTAGCTGCATCGCACTTCTTCCGCAACCACGGAGTGGTGTACACGGGGCTAGTGAATCCCGCTTTTCAACACCGGTTCGTGACACCGCACAGTGGAGTACCTGGCCAAAATAAATTGATCCATTCACTAGCCCCGTGTACGTGCCCCTTATCGCGAGCATCGAACGCGTACTGCCCATAAGTGTATTGTGATTTCCGTCCACATACACATATGTATTACAGGTTGCTTACCGTATTAAGTTCAGGGGCTTAGTGGGCAAGAAAACCAGAGCTTCGTACCGCTTACAGTGCTTTAGCAGGCTTTTGCCCGCTCAGCCCCTGCAGACGCAACCTCGGTTTCTGGCCTTCGGCTCGGTCTCTGTGGCTGAGTCCGAAATCCAGTAGTACATACATTGATGATCGCGAGTTGTTCCGTGACCAGAAATTTATTTCGAAAGGGTCCAGCCTTCTAGTCAAAATGTAGTGGAGTACCTACGCGGGACTATTGAGTAGGCCCAATGACATTAGGTGGCAGAAAGAGAACACAGGATTTACGAGACTATAGCCATGTAATGTCTCTTATGATGTAAACATGACTACGTCAATAAATAAATACATTAAAAAAAGTCGAAATGTTATTAAGGGTATAAATGTTGACATTACAGTTATTTGTGCAGTATATTGTAAGTGTATTCAATTGTTTAAATAATAAATAACTTTATTGTCAAAAAAGCAGTTGCAAACTGCGTATGACTACGTGGGGGGGGGCAATAAACTAAGTTACTCTCCGGAGACAAGAAAGGGACCATCCCATCAATTTCGATCAAGGGCCCATGGGGAGTGGCGAATTTAATATTTACAAAAGTAATTATTTAATAAATATCTACTGTTATCCATTTATTATTCAAGATAAATTGTAGATGTTAGTGCAGTAAAAAGTCGAGATTAATAAAACAAAAGTATTAATGACACTTACTACAAAGGAAAATCCGCCACAACCCGGAGGAAAACCGGAGTAAAACCGGAGTAAAACCCGGGCCAAGATGGGGATACAGAGATAATGTACACAACCGTGCCAAGGTTGCGTACAGTTAGAAATGAACTATTAATAAACAAAGGGAACAAAATCAACATGCATGAAAAAGGAATTTGATCAATATCTAGAGTACAATAACAATGGCGTGATAAAGTGTAAGAGATATTAACATCACTTACATCATCCGAAGTCATGTGGAAAACAATATTCATAACAAAATTGAAACTTTTATTAACTTCTTTTATTAAAATCTGTAAATTATTTCACATTATAGAAACAACAGCACATTAAAAAGCTTTTAACTGCGGATTTAAAGAGATTCAATTTATTTATATATTTTAGATTTTTGGGAAGGGACATACACAACATTATTTCTAAATGATAAGGGCAAGGAGTTGTTGCCTGGACGATGAAGGTTAGCCTTATTACGGGTGTTGTGTTCGTGAACTAGACTATTTCTTCTAAAACATAGGTGGGATTTTAATAGTTCTGTCTTAACAAACACGACAACTTCGTAAATGTGTATACAAGGGAAAGGAGAGTATTTAAACTTTAAATAAAGTTTTATATTAATTTCGGGGGTAAGATTTACATATAATCCGAACTATTCTTTTTTGAATTCTGAAGGTGGAATGCTCTGAGTGGATTGGTCCCAGAAGATAATGCCGTACCGTAAATGAGAATATACATTTGCAAAATACACGCAGTGAGAAACGTTGTTTATTGTTTATTCAATTGTTATTTTAATTCAATTATTCTGTTCATTTTATTAATTATTTAATTAATTAATTGTAATTAACAATATTCCATATCGATAAAGAATTTTCATTTCAGTAATTTTCATTTTTAAAAATTAAGAGAGACTCGTCCCTATGATCTCACGTACCCGAAAGGTTTTAGGGTGCAATTACAAGTGACAAAAAGATGCTGGAAGGAGAATGGGAGCTGAGGGTCCTTCGAAGCTACGTCTCGCAAGATGGAAACGGGACAACAAAAATAAAGAATCTGCTATGATAAATAAATTAATAGGTCACTCATTTTTTACGATATTTTTTTACATAATTGCATTTTTTAAGGTGAAAGGAAATTCTTCGATGAAACTCGGGGTAGCGGCATTGAAACTTTTTCTTGTACCGTCTAGCAGTGGTTAATGAGCACTTTCCGGCGACGATGTTGATTGATCATTTATTTCATATACGCCTATGTACGAGCTCCACACCTCACCGTGGTGAGGACGGCGGGTACCACCACAAGTAGAGCAATAACAGACGAATGCTCAACAAGATGGGTACGCGAGAAAAAACTATTATGAGAAACACGAGGATTATGGAAACATTTATAATGAGAAGAATGACAACTGGGGACAGAAAGAAAGAGGAAAACAAGTGTAACTAGAACAGAGATTTCACTAAAAGAGTAAGAAAAAGTGGCGACAATTTCAGGTAATGACTGGACGGTCGATAAACTGGGAGATCCATAAAATCAAAATGAGAAAAAATGCCTATGTACCCTATTTAAAAACTGAAACGTTCTGCATTTCGCTTTTTAGGCAAACAATATAAACATTGTAATAAATGGGTGAGTTTTCATAATATAATTTCAAAAGAAAGCTTTCACATCGGTTTCTGCATCGCCTGGTTTTGAGAAATTCATCATGATGCCGTTCAACTCTGTGAAGCAGCTTCCGCTTTTACGATATTAAATATATTGTCAATTTGTGCCATCACAATCGATATTTTGTCGACCTTATATTATAAGAAAATTTTAAATTTTATTTAGAACGAGTCGATAAAAACATGANTAAAAAAAACATGAACGTTTTTGAAACGTTGGTTTACTCGAATTGTGGGTCATTACGATAATCAGTCTAATTTTCAAAAATTAATCCTTGGAAGTCTTAATATCGGTCTTGTTCTAGCTATAGAATCTATAATAGCAGATACAGCGACTATTTCATATTAAATATTTGACTTGATAGAGGACCCTATGATCAGAAGACGCAAGTGGGTCCCCATGCGTCTGCGAATTGAGAATTAAAATGGGATCGCACGATACCCTACTAATCCTTATATTCTGTTGTAGGGGATACTCGAACTGATACAGCACTTTCATACTTTCATACCGTATGATCCATACTTGGTCAAAAAATCGGCTCCATTACATGCCACATGAAATACTATCTTCTGTTAACTCTTGAATTTTTTGAGTTACCGGCGTGACAGCTTTTTTCGTTCACGTATCGCGGATTGCAACACTTTGAAACCTGATTCTCGTGGCCCAAGTTCGTTTAGATCTGCGAGAGAGAAAAAGTCACGTTTTTACTTCTTTTAAGGAAAGGGAGATGCTGACCAAAAATTTGTTCATTTTTGTTTTAATTCATCCACACTTTTCTGGTAACACATACCCTTTCTCGTTAATGAAATCACGAAACAACGCTAATACAAATTATGTTTCTCTCTTCTTTTTTCCCCCTTGATTACTGGTAATGTCGTTCTGGTGTTTATTTGAGAGGGGCATGAACAGTGTACGCCGTTGTCGTGTTTTTACTCCTCCGTGTGATCGTGAAAGGAAGCCGCAAATTAAGGCAGTAGTTCCTCCGTTCCCCCCTTTTTTATTGTTCGTAATGCCTCGCTCAACGCGGAGAATGTAACATGAAGAGATATCTGCCAATCCCGTCTCGCTTTATTTGGCCTCGAGTAACCTTTCCGTGTCCCCTTTGCGACAAAGTCCATTTCGGTAGCAATTCGCTATGGGAAAGTTGATGGCCTTGACCTCGTCTTCGGAAATCGCGAACGGATACTGACTTTACTCAAGTATTTAGTTCATCGCTTAGTAGTTAGAATGTGTTGCGTACGTGTAATTTGCTGGTCAATAATTCTTTTAAAGAAACATATTTTATTTTCTTCAAAACTCTGGAGTTAACCTGCTATTCCAATAAAGGAGTAGTTAGCATTGCAGTTATCGCGATTATGGGATGTTATCTCCGTAGTATGTTTGCATTCTTCGTTCGATTATGGACATGGATGCAATAAACGTTTCATGCGTCGGAATTTGATCAGGGCTTCTTGCTTTATACGGATATTTGATAAGATCATACGAACAATAAAGAAATTCGCATTTACGGATGAACGAACTGCATTGCGTTTGGTGTAATAAATGTAATTTGTTACTAGAAATATTTTCGATTTCCTTCACAGTTAAAGTTTTAACCTGAAAAATGTTATCATTTCTTTGGAATCTAGAAATCTTCGTAAAAAAAAAAAAATCTCTATTTCATCGATGGTTAACATCCATTCTATTAAGAATCGCCGGCGAGGGCTTGGGATTACAAACCCTACTGTTGAACAGTCAGTACGTCTACACGATCCACATCACTGAGAACTAAATATACTGGAAGTAGTCACTGTCAGCAGCATCAGTTCTGATGACATTGTAGATGTTAGTTTGCCGTGCTTCGTACCAACCATTTCTCGTTATATTCTCTAAATTAAAAAAAATATTTTCATTATAAAATAAATAATTTAGAACGGTGTATGTTTTTTTTCGTTTGTCTCTTAGCGAATAGTTTGCGCCATAAATTGTTTTATCTTGAGTTGAATGTAGTGCATCAAAATGTCTTGGCGTGATTCCATTCAGAAGGAATGTACGTGAAACAGTCCGCCGTGGCCACTTATTTCAATGGGCGTGAAGCCTGTCTCAGACTTTCCTATTCAATGCTGTTCTCTACCCACCCCGTTGTCTCGACTTTCGTAGTCGACGTCTATGTCAGTCAACATGCTTCCCAGGAAAGTAGTCCTCGTACTTTTACTCCATTGCTAAAAAGAAACTATAGTATGTGTACATTTTTAAGTTCTGTGGGTGATGTGAAATAAGGAGCAAAAAAATAATAACGTTGATTGGAATAAATATTTTAAACATTTCCATTGTTCTACATGCAACTTTACATCTTTGAGAGTCGCGTCGTGTAAGTTCTAAGTGGGTACTAAAGCTGCTATTGACCCGTAATAGCTCAATCAAAATTCTGGACGTACTTCAATCTTGGTGAATCATGATCTGCAAAGGAGCACGAATTTTACAATTGCTAACAAAGAATCCTTAGACAAGAAAAAGACGAGTAAGGGCAGCGGTGAGGAAAAGAGTCACAAGTTCCAATTTTTCTCACGTTTGCTGTGGTGGATCCAAGGGGAGGCACAAGGAGCAAGCCGAGTTCTTAAATTCGACACTTCCTCATGGTCATAAAGTCGGATAAGGGATTACAAATTTTGGGTACCATTAAACTCGACACTTTGTACCTACCCTAGTGGCTTCCCACCCGGCCGCCACCCTCATGCTAACCGACCGACCTGCCGCCAATAGTTTTGGTGAGTCACTTACTGGAGAGATATTGTAAGTGCTATTAATTGAGTAGTTTTTCTTCTATTCCTATTATCGTATAATTTTTTAATTCCACTCATAATTCCAATAAAAATTAATCCAAACACAACGTATTTATGACATTCTTGAGTTTTAAGCTTCTGTTTTTACTCATTTGTGCATTGTGTAGAAGGTATTGTAGTCCTGGAAAACATTCGGTCGCGAAATTTTGACGAAAATATCCGTTTTGGAAGTCCCTGATTTCTAGAAAAAGGTAATTAATTTCCACTTGTAATTTTCTCGATGCTTTCATAAAACAAATATTGATAGGAAAATAATATATTTTGTTTATAGTACTACAGTTAATGCATCAGTTCTTGATAGTGCACCAGTACTCAGCACATCGGGCTTTAAAACAACATAATTAAGCTTAGGAATATTGTTTGGCTCCGGTTTTATTTTTGACACAATATTTAATTCTTTCTCAGTCAAAGAGTGCGTTTATGACCGGAATTAAGAAATAAGACATCTTTGAAACAGCAGGTTTGGTCATTCGTCTGAATATCAGAAATGAAGGAGGTAACCGCTAAGAAAACTTAGATGTAACTTCCATTTTGTTTTCTCGTTGAATTGCAGCATCTATTGTTGAATTTTTGTCGTTACGAGCGTGTGTTCACTATAAGAGCAAAATGCCCTTTTCCACATGTTTTTAGAGAGAAATATATAATAATTATTTCATATAATATAATTCATATAATTATAATATAAAATCATAAAATATAAGAACAAAAGAAATTGTTTCAAAAATTTCTAAGCTAGAAAGCTTTGAATTAAAGGATTTATAAAGCAATTCTTTGAATAATAGATTTAAGTTTCTAAATCCAGTCACTAGGTTTTTAAAAGAGAAAATATCGTAGTGTATTTCAAATATTTTGTATAAAATATGTAAGAGGTTTCTCTAATATTATAAAGAATTCATTCACGTTGAAATACACAATTGTTAAGAGTAAATAACCTCGTCACCACTTTGAGGTCCAACCATCATGACTACTGGCTCATTCGTTTTCGAAATGGTCGACTACTGATGCAAAAAAATAAGTTATACAAAATTAATTCTTTTAGCAGCCACTCGATAATTTTAATTTAAAAAATTAACAGGGAAACAAGGGGAGAGGAAAAAAACGAAACTGCAGGCTCTCTGGTCCTAATATGCTCTTTAACTTTGGCAAATTTACAGAACTGTAAAAAATAACATAGCTTACTATTTTTAAGAAATTTGCTCGAATGTTATAATTCATGAAAACTGAAAAAATGTTGAAAATTTACTGTTTTCTTTTTGTCTCTTTCTGGTACTTTCGGGCGGTACTGGGACCATCATTAGCATTTCACCATATACAACGTATCGTAAAGTCAGAACTACTCTATTTTATGCATGGAAAAATGTACATATTAACTATTACATAGATGTACACTAAACTTCCGCGTGCAGGAGAGGATAAACAGATTGTCAGACAAAAATATCCAGGAAAACACATTTTGTAAATGTATTTCATTTTCGTATCAGGACATTTTCTCTAAAAGTTTTAAGTTCTCAAGTTATAAGCAAAAAACGGAAAAATAAGTTTTTTTGTATCTTTTGTCAATTTTATCGCGCTTTTGAGCCTTTTCCGTTCGTCAGGCGACCAAACTAAGCAGAACATATTTTATTGGAAATTTAATGTAATTTATTTCTGTAAATGTATGTTTTGTTCTAAAAATGCGTTGTTTACATGTTATATGCGAAAAATGAAAAAATACTGACAGTGAAAAACTTTATTGATTAGATTCTTTTCGTTACCATATTAATTGGACTAGTAGTAAAATGTGCATTTGATGCCAGTAAAGTTGTGTTTGGTGTTTTTTTTTCATCATTTTTAGCACAGATTTCAATTATTCTAAAACAACAACACAATTTCTATAAATAAAGAAATTAGTGTAAAATTCAACTCTATGACTCATTACTGAAATGGCTGCCCACCGGTTCCAGTGATTGGGGATTCACGGGACGGGCGTACGTAGACCCGCGTAGTCGTAATCCTTAAGGAAGTGTGGAGTTTAATGGTGAAATTATCCTTTTACCTGAGGATCTGTCGAGTTTAAGTACGCCCGGGGCACGTGCCCCCCTCAAAAAAAATAGAAAAAAGAAATAATAATAAAAAAGGTTTTGTATTTTGAAAAATAAAACAATAAGTGCGTTGGAGGTAACAAGAACAAATAAAATACGTGTAAAGAGAGAACAATAAGACGAACATACGAACTTTGCTTTTATAGATTTCCTCACTGGGGAACATGAGCATTGGGCTGCGATATTTCATTGTTTCTAGCATAGTCGCGCTCCAGAGAGGTGCCGAGTCACTTATCTAATAGAAAATTACCTGATAAAATTTACGATAGAAAGATTATCGAAAATGTGGAAATAATAAAGAAAAGAAAATAAATACTTTGTAATTGGTATAATTGAAATCCATTGGCACAATAAATTCCCTCCATGCGGGAAATGTTTTATTGGTGTATTTTCGATTTCCAGCATATTACTACTCTCGCTTTCAATGCCACTGAATCAGTATAATTTCATACCTATTATATGATTGCATATGAATTACCGTTGATATTATATTGAGTAAATCTTGTTAGCAGGAACGCTCAAAGTAAAAATTTGGTTTTAAATACGAAATATTGCAAAAACGTAATTTTTAATGCATTTTTATTGAAACTGTAATTTAAGTTAATGCGTTATTTGTGTAATGTCTTAAATTGCAGTTTCAATAAGTTAATTTTAAAGAATCTGTTGTTGGAGAACTGAAATGAGAGTGAAAACTGACAGTATATTCCATTTTACCATGCGTATAAAAAAGAAAAAAATCTTCATTTAGCACTTCATATTTTCAATTTTTGCAGATGATTTTATTCGGATCTGTGCCCTCTAAGAGAATTTGTGAACTGTGCTCGTATTACGTAAATTCTCGTGTGTACTTCATCGTCCACGACGTTTTGGTTGGACGGACTACTAGGACGGTCTCACTTCCCCACTGAGTTGAATGAGATTGGAGCACTTAAGCTCCTATCCGTGAGGAGTGAAAAGAGGGAGTGGGAGAAACTGGTTTTGCACACGCGACCCACGAAAACCGCGGGAAGACTCGCGGACACGCCGCTTCGCGAGAATCTGGCTGAGTCGCATCTGTCGTGAAGAATCTTGGCAACAATCATAGAATTTCACAAAGAATTACGTTACTGATAAACGACTTCTTTTCTCAGACAGTGCAAATCAGAATTCATTCGTACTGGTGGAGTCACACATGCGCGGATTTAGGAACTTCATAGGAGGGGGGGTCATAGTCTTTATGTAAAAAATTGTTGAACAATGCTCATATAAATAATTATATTTTATGAATATTATATATAAATTTATAATATATAATATACTGATAATTACATTTCAATATATTTTAATTATTTATATTACAAACTATAGGTATTGAAGGAAAATGCATTCTATTATTGAACATTTCAAATATTTTGTTGGTGGGGGGGGGTCATGACCCTCCGTGACCCCCAGCCCCCTGGAGTCACATGTATTATTAGATCAACTAAAAGATACACACTGTAAGTTGAAAGCTGATATTCATATGTGTGGATCTAATAAAAATGAGTAACTTTATTTAAAATTTTGAACAATATATTGAAGGTTTCGCTAATTGAACATTTTTCTGATGAAGTGAGTTCGGTGGAGAAGTCTTGGCGATAAAAAATATTGATGATTTCATTTACGATTATGTGCCTTTGAATGTCTGTACGTACTCTTACGTAGCCGTACGCTCTCGTCTTCTCGTTGTGGCCTGTGAGGGCTATGCTTCGAGCGATGTGTCATCTGCATTGTAGACACCATGCGTTTAACCACATTTTGAAAAATGTAATTATGAACCACGGGTCAAGAAGGGACCTAAAATAGTTTTCCTACTCGTGGTGATTTACATCTATTTATGTGCTTTTCATCTCAAAAGAAAATAAACAGATCTGCAAGCGAAAAAACCGTTTATTATTAGTCCAGTCAAATAGTACAGAATGGATGATAATAATTTTAAAAAAATATATTATAAGGATGGATATCCCAACTCTTTCCAAGACTTCCCCAACAAAATATTGGGCCACCGGTACCGCCATCTTGGAAAAAATGTGAATTTTCGGACATTCTTAGCTCCTGCCATATTATGTTTCTGACGAAAACCGTAGTCCTATACTTTTTCAAATTACACTAAACTTTCTAAACGGTGAGCTCATTTTTATTTTTCTGTCTTGAATATTTTTTTAGTTATAGCTATTCAAAGTTCGATAAAATTTTCCCAGTAGAATCTAAATGACGAGTCATATGGTAAAATATATTATATAACATGCAAAGTGCGTTAAATTTACTTCAATTTGACCACAAAATTGTTTCGATACGTCAAGTGGATATTGAGATACAACATTTTGAATAATATCAGATAATATTCATCGTTTTAATCATATTTATTGGACTGGCAATACCAACATTGAAAATTAATTGTATGCAACTTCATAATATTCATTACGTGGGAAAACAGAATAATATTTAGAAAACTACTAGAGATCTGTACAAAAGTTTAACTAACTAGGAATTTTCCCCCTTTCTCATCTAATTTTCCCATCCTGGCCCGGGTTTTTCTCCGTTTTTCCTTCTGGTAGAGGCGGATTTCTTGTACAGGTTCTCTAGGCTTTGTCTAGGGGCGTGTTTATTGTAACAATAAATCGTGAATTTAGTGGGTCCTTTTTCAACTCTTATGATTTTTAAATACTATACTCAGAATAATCTATAGTTCGATAATAACTTGTACATGTAAATTTACAAACATATTTGCGTTAAATTACAAACATATTGACATTATATATGTATTATAACTCGCAGCTAACTTTTTATCTTATCTAGGAACTTTTGCTGAAATTTTTGAATCCGCCTCTGCCTTAGGGCCCTTGATCGGAATTGATGGGATGGTCCCTTGCTTGCTTCCGGAGAGTAAATTAGTTTATTGTTCTCCACGTGGTCATACGCAGTCTGTACTGTTTTTGACAATAAATTTATTATTATTAATTTGACAGGACAACGTGAGATTGTGAAAGGTTCCAGATTTTTTAGTTTTCTCTGGCTTTATTTATTATGTACTGACCGACACCGGTCTGTACATAATAACCGACACCGGTATTGTTGTTTTGTGTATTTATAGACTTCCTCAATCAGATCTTGACATATTTTTGAGGAACTTCGAAATTGTTTTAAAACATA
>NNCF01125901.1:995804-1022260 GCA_002313205.1 Laupala kohalensis | reverse complement strand
TATATGTATTATAACTCGCAGCTAACTTTTTATCTTATCTAGGAACTTTTGCTGAAATTTTTGAATCCGCCTCTGCCTTAGGGCCCTTGATCGGAATTGATGGGATGGTCCCTTGCTTGCTTCCGGAGAGTAAATTAGTTTATTGTCCTCCACGTGGTCATACGCAGTCTGTACTGTTTTTTGACAATAAATTTATTATTATCATTAGTTGTAACACTGAATGAAGTTGGTACATCAGTTCAAAGGATATAATAACTAGGTCAAAGATGAAATTTTCATCCTATCTTATCTCAATTATTTTTCTGGTCGGATGTCCGATAACATTTGTCAACTAAACTTTCTGGTATTACATGTTTTTTTTTTCAATAATTTTTCTGGAATACCTGCATTACGGAGATAGCAAGAAGTTCTCAGAGAAGAGCCCCCCACCCCGTTTATGCAAGTTTCATCAAAAGTGAAGTTGATCCAAGCGTTCCTACGGGAAGGTGGAAGGAAATGCATTCAACTGTTCTGGAAACAATGGAGTGAAATTTTGTTGCACGCTGATGAGAGAAAGTGCGTTGGAAGTGAAAACTAATGAGAAGAGAACAATGTCTCTCGTAAAATCGTGTTACTATGTATAAATACAGGCGAAATTTTAATGCTAATGATTCTTCAATGGTCGTCTGTTGATAAACCTAAGGTTCATCTTCGTATTCATACCTCGGAATAGAATTCTAGTTACACTAGGGGTGACCACAGGGTTTTTGGTGTGTGTGTGTGTGTGTGTAGGGAGGGTGTTAAATAAAGCAGTTTTAATTTTGGATAGGTGTTGAAAAGTACGTATCTTTTGTTCCATTTAAATTTCAATTCCCTGGGACTTTCTAATTTGGATTAACTTACCATGGGTGTTTTTTCTTTCATTCCAAATGGTCATAGTTTACCATGGTATATTAGATGTGGTAGGATAATTCAACGAGGTAGGTCAACTCGTTTCTTACATTCAGTCGTATGTCAGATTTCGTTCATTTAAACGTTGTAGAGAAGGCACCGGATCAGACGCTGCGCGGGGATCGTTTTTATTTATGTCACTCGCCGCAATAAGAGAATGAAACTACTATGGAACGCTTGTGCGACTATAAAATCAGTTCAGGGTAGGAGACAAATCTCAAATATGGGTCAAGTAACGTATATCGACTTCTGACTGTCCTTAGGTCAGGAACTTTGGGTAAAAAATTTAGAACCATAATTTATCAAAATTTAAATAGAAAATTTCAAAATTTATGGGAGAATACGGAAAACAAAATCGTTCAAAATTTTCTCCTCAAAGTAACTCACAGTAAGCTATCCTCTCTTCATAGATACACCATATGGTGTATCACAGGGCACGGACCCTTTAATGGAAATCTATTTAGATTCAGACTGGTTTCCACTACGGAATGCCCTCTGTGTGGTGATGAGGGAGAGACGTCACTTCATGCTCTTTTAGAATGTCCAGGGTACCTGGACCTTCGACATAGAGTCACAAAGGAGCTTAACTTAGACATTAATTCTCTACGTAGGTTTTTACAAACTAAATTTGGATGTAAAATTCTTAACGACTTCTGCTATAAATTAATTAAAAGAAGACTTCTTTTTGAAAATGATGAATAATATTATGTCTTGATAGTATTTAAAGGATTTACCAATTTAAAGTTGGTATTTCTTTTCCTTTCGTAATTCTTCCTTGTATATTTTTATATTTTGTGTTTCTATTCTATTTTACATTTTATTCTTTTCTTAGTCACAAAATCTTTATTTTACAAATTTTTTCTTATCTCATCATATTCTGGTTGACCCTTTCTATCCTACTTAACTTCAATTCTCTTTGTACTACTTGTAACCCTTCCTATTGTTAATCCATGTGTGTTTTATATTATCTTATTTGTTCTTTCAAACTTATTTCATTTTACTTTACTTTATTCTATATTATTTTATTTATTTTATTTTACTTCATGTCTATTTTAAAATTATATTTGTCATTTAAAATAAAATTTTTTTTCACTTTCTTCACTTCATGTATATATCTTTACCTTTATCTTCATTATTATTATTTTATTTTATTTATTTATTTATTGTCAAAAACAGTACAAACTGCGTATGACCACGTGGAGGAAAAAAAAAACTAATTTACTCTCCGGAAGCAATCAAGGGACCATCCCATCAATTCCGATCAAGGGCCCTACGGCAGAGGCGGATTCAAAAATTTCAGCAAAAGTTCCTAGATAAGATAAAAAGTTAGCTGCGAGTTATAATACTAATAGAATGTCAATATGTTTGTAATTTTAAGCAAAAAATTACATGTACAAGTTATTATCGAACTATAGATTATTCTGAGTATAGTGTTTAAAAATCATAAGAATTGAAATAACACTAAATTCACGATTTATTGTTACAATAAACTCGCCTCTAGACAAAGCCTAGAGAACCTGTATGATAAATCCGCCTCTAACAGAAGGAAAAACGGAGAAAAACCCGGGCCAGGATGACTGACTTTATTAATTACCAGGATTACTTTATTAATTTTATTTTATTATTATTTTTATTCTTATTCTATACTTTACACTAGACTACTCTATAAATTATTAACACCTAAATAAACTATCAAACTTAATAATTTAAAAATCTTATTTTCAATTTTAAAAGTTAATTCATTTGAATGTCAGTCAATGCGTAAATTTGAGCTGATGTCAAATCTTTTTTCCGATGAAACATGCTAGATAGTAGACGACACCCGCCTCCTCGTGGCTAGGGACGGGCAACATGGTCCAATGATTTGATCGTTGGATCATGGCTAAGTGGTGCTAAATCAGCTCAAACAGCTAAAGACAAAGGTACTATTAGCTTCTGTATAATTTTTAAAGCAAAGTATATAATTTTCTCGAAACTTTGGTGACTAACCCTTTTGGCATAAACTCTAAACGACAAAGGAGTAAGATACAAGCTTTGCTTAGGTGCTTGCTCCTAAAAACAAGTAATTGTACTTGATGGCTGCTGACAAATTTTTTTGGAAATTTTGAAATTTGTCCTTAGGTTGTGCTTAACTGGTTTCTTCTCACTTAAATAAATCAATTAATAAACTTTATTGTAAAAAACGCAGTTTCAAACTGCGTATGACCACGTAGGGAATAATAAACTAATTTACTCTCCGGAAACAAGCAAGGAACCATCCCATCAATTTCGATCAAGGGCAGTGGCGGATTTAATACTTAATAATAGTTTAATACTGAATACATTTTTAAAAATTAAATACATTTTTTTTTTTTTTTTTTTCAAAATGAATTGTAGATGTAATGTGCACTCAAAATTAGAGATTACTAATAAAAAAGTATTAAACAACATTCGCACCTATGGAAAAATCTGCTACTACCCGGAGGAAAACCCGGACTAGGATGGGGCTGATGACTTTCCATTTTCTCTTCTTCTTTTACTTCATTTTATCGCCAGATACATATATGTAACTATAGCTGGAACTTAATTCATTGCATACAAAAAGGAAACAATCCGAGCAATATCAATGAAAATGAATAGAAAATATACAATGAAGCAAATATTTTTCTCAAGGTTGATTTTCTATCTTATGTACTTTTATATTGCCTGTAAACAATTTGTTTTTCTCTCAGTGCAAGTTGTCTTGTTACCAAAAATTATTATATGTTGGCGTTAAAGTTATTTGTCATTCTATTTCTACTTTTGTATTTTTTTAAATTTCACGTGAACTAGTTTGAAAATTGTAAATAAACAATATTTTTCAAATAAGTTATTTCAAACATACCAAATAAAAAAATTGTCTGAAATTGGGACCTCACTGGCCACGTATCTGGTAAATGTTTCGTTTCTAAAATTCATTTGGTGATTCAACAGATTTTTTGTTAGATCTTAGTTAAACAATTTTTTGTAACTGAAAAACCATACATAAACCATGATTTGTTAGTCTGCTATGATTTAACAGAAACAGTGTAACACTTAATGTATTTACATTGAAAACATATTTAATTGGAAGTAGTTTGACAAATATTCATTTATACTTGTTGACTATCTGAACTCATCCATTGTCGGGCGGGGGGTTTCAATTGGTCTCTTTCCGGCCTCTTCACACAACTTCACGTAGCTGAATAAATAGATATCTCCACAAAAACATTCCTCCTCCCTCGACGATACCTGCTCTCAATTAACTATTACCCTTGTTGGGCTTTTACGAAAAATGTGTAAATTTCAATTCGCGAATGACGGGTAAAATAGCAAAAAAACATACGGACTCGTCTAGGACTTTTCAAACAATTTCACCATTTTTGATCAAGGTCCTTGGATAGAGGTGGTTAGGGTATAAATTTGTGTACCGGACAAAACAATGCAATATAAAGAAGTATGTCCAGAGCGAGTGGACTTTGTTTGTCTTTTAAAGGAATCTAGTTTTATTCTGAGCATAATGTGGTTGAGCACAATTGACTTTGAAAACGAGATGTTATTTCGAAAAATCACGTCATCACACTTTTTCTACCCCTTAATGCAGAGTTTTAGTACTTATTGAAGAAGTTTTACACGTCATATTTTTTGTTCACAATAAGATAAACAGCATTGTAAATAATAATTTTTAAGTCCATATTCATCCCTTATGAGGATAGCGCCACTAGTGGTGATATTGAAAGAGTGTGATATGTAAGGACAATTTAGCACCAATATGAATGGAGTGGGGTTGTCAGGCTAATTGGCGACTGTATTGTTCTTTACTGTATTACATTTTGGAATGAAGTCAAAAAGGGGTACAAATTTCCGGGGATACGACACACAGTATTTGGTGGGAGGATGGGTTATCCTGGTTTCACCATAACCACCATAAATAGTTTTGAATGGATGGAAATGTAGTATTTGAAGTATTTCGCTCATTTCAGGTACATTATTACTTAGCTATAATGCAAATAATAGAATTATTTTTGTATTACAAATTAGAACAAAAATTTTGGGAATCGAGGTTTCCTTCATTAAAACGCAAATTATTTGAAATGAATAAAAATTTTTTAAATTAAAAATAATTTTTTCTCCTTTTTTAATTTTGTGATGAGAGAATTAGACAACCTACCGATACGTTGGGTTAGTTTCGGAAATCATAGTTGTAAACTGCTTTACTTTGCATTAGATGTTAATCAAACTAATAAAGAAAAAATAGTATTGTTGTTCCTTGTAAACCCTTTCCAGAAGTTTTCATTCGAAAGTGATGTAGTCGGGCATTATTAGTTGAATGAGTGTCATCAATATTTCAAAACCTTTTTCCTTTTAAGGTGTCCAGTATTTTAGAGTGAGGATTCTAGGCGCCAGATACTGCAAATAGGGTGGATGCATAAACAGAGTAGAAACGAGTCACAAATGAAGCTCTAGGACACATTTTTGAAGCAACATGAAATTATTTTGTGCTTTTTTCTCTTATTTGTTTGAGTTTTCTTTCATCTATTTGTCACATAGCCTAGTGATTTAATTTTTTAATGTATGTCTTTGGGCGAGGTTCAGGCCACGAGACCTGTTGGACTTAAGAGAGGAAATTGGGAAGGAGAGATGTTGGGTGGCCGGGTAACAGGGGGATGGTACCGAACCGACATTAGTCTGGAGGAGATAAGGGACACCCCAGCGAAAAACCCCACCCAGTTAGGCCGAGCGGTGGATCAAACCCACGCTCTTGCGCTAAACACTTTTACGCAAAGACTATATCCTCAAGAATTTATAGTTCTGGGCAAGTTCTTGCTAAACAAAGCTGATGACCATTGATGTGACACAAAATTTTTATCACTTGCTTTCAATATTCTAACTTTCCATCCTTTTCAAGTTTCGCTCAATATAGATAAGAATTTGCTGTTCATTAGAAGAAATTACTTTTTTTTTAACAGAACAAAAATAAGAGAAAATTCATTATATCTTAAAAAACGTAACCGAAATAAAATGGAGCTTCAGAAGCCAACTCGATTTACTCGATCAAACTGAAATTCTGTTGTTCAAACAATTTATCTGTAAACAATTCTGTCAAAATGCCTAGATGTCAGAGCAAGCAGTGCATTGTATCAATAACTGATTGAACTATGTACTGAATCATTTTGACCAAAATTTTCCTTTTTTTACATGTCAGGAATGACTCAAAATTTAGAAGAACAGAGTTTATCTGAACGCTTCTAAGGAGAAAGATATTTATGAAAAATAGTTACCCATTATTGATGTTTACGGGGCTCTCAAAGCCAATTTTTATGCCGAGTGATTTACAAATAAATAGTTTACTCATGTGCATCTTTTCAGAACATTAAACTGCAAACTTGTTGTTTACTTCATCATAATCATTAAATCTTATGACAGAGCCATTAGCCAAATTAAAAAAAATCTTTTTCTTGGGATATTACTCGTCTTATAGTGTTAGAATTTTTTTAACGTTTGGAAGTACCGCTGTCGAGGTATGTACACAAAGGACGTGGCAGATTTAAGTTTTCTTCATTCTCGGGTGTGATCTCACCTTACTATCTTCCCTGCACCTGCCCCTTCCCACCTCCCCGCAAGGAAAAAAGATAGTGAAAAAATATTAACAATTTAAATAAAAACCTTTCAGAATAATGAATACCAAAGTAGTTGCTTACTAATAAAATCACACAGTACTATTGTATTAATAACGGGTAATTAGTCTCCCTCTAATGCTGTGGTAAATCTGCCTCTTTGCAAATGTTTGTATTTTGATGTTTACATTTTTTATGTTTTATTCATTTCTGTGGTAGGGGAATCCATGGTGATGAGAGACGGGAGAATAAGGGGCTAGGCCAAAACAAAACAAAAATTAAACTTGAAAATTAAGTTCTAGTAACTTCAATATATTCACTTTACTTCTAGTCACTTCCAAATTTGTAACACTATTGAAACATTTTTTACTCCTTGAAAAAATACATTCACAAAAACAATACATGAGTAAAGTGGCTGTGATGTAAAGTTAGTTAATTCTTGTTGCACCGTGGCTGCTGCTGTCTCAATTGCTTAGTTTCCAAACCAAATAAGGTTTCTCCTGGAAGATTAGTAAATGTGAAGTTTAGCTTGTTGTTTAATTCTGTTGTGTTCAAATTTTCCTATTGTTTAAAATTTTACACTCTATTTAATTTTTATTATAATGTATTTTTTGTTGTTTTTACTTCTATTTTTAATTTTTGCACATCTTTTTTTAAACAGGCGAGAATGGAAGTTGAAGATTTATTTACAGACCTAGCTGATGGCAAGAAATTATTGAAACTTCTAGAAATAATATCAGGAGAAAAGTTGGGAAAACCTAACAATGGCAAGATGCGAGTACATAAAGTTGAAAATGTCAATAAGAGTTTGGCATTTTTACACACAAAGGTAAATAGTTTTAAATTATTATTTTTCTCTGTTTTTGTTACATAACCATAGTTGACATTTATTATTTCCTTGCAGTCAAGATTATTTCAATGTCATGCTAATCTGTCGCATTTATTATTTAACATTTCTTGAATTTTAGGTACGCTTAGAAAGTATTGGAGCAGAAGATATTGTAGATGGAAATCCTCGTCTGATTTTGGGTCTTATATGGACAATAATTTTAAGGTTTCAGATTCAAGAAATTGAAATTGATGTGGTATGTTGGGATCACTTCTTTTAAAATTAAACTTATTGTTCATTATCCTCAATTTTCATGGCAACTTCTTTTTCTCAAAGGATGAAGAAAATGAAAGTAGCGAAAAGAAGTCTGCAAAGGATGCGTTACTCCTGTGGTGTCAACGAAAAACAAATGGATATTCTGGTGTCAATATACAAGATTTTACAGGTGTGTAAATATGAATGAAACCTTCCTAAACTTATTTCTGATTACTTTGTAGACATAGGTCCTATATCTATTTAATGGTTAAATTTTATGAGGGATATTTTCCAATCTCTTATGGAGTTGACTAATGAAATTCAAATACCTCACTACCACTTTTTTTGTACAATTTAACTAACTACATTAACTTAACACATTTAGAAATAAATTTAAGAAAATTGATAATGCTTATAGCCAATTAAAAAACATAAGAACAACAAAGTGAGGATGGAAATATTTCAGCATATGATCCAAGAAGTTAACACTTTTTTCCCATACAGACTCCAATATACTCTCGTGAGATCTGGGATTAATACTTATAAGAGAGATAATGCTTATGATTTATCCAAAACATAGGTGTCTTTCCGGTATTAAGACACTTTTAATAAGTGGGCCTTCTGAAGGAATAAAAATAATACTGTCTTAATCTCACACATAAATAACACCTACTGGAAAAAATTAAACTTCCATTCATATGTTACTAAAAATGGCAAACTTCTCTGGAATGATTTTCTTTTGGGTAGGGTGATTACTTCATAGACTGAAATGTTAATATTTTGTTATTATTAATCATGAATTTTTACTGCATTTAATATTTGCAATTTATTTTGGAAATAATAGATGGGTAACAACACACATCTGTTAAATATCTTCTTTTATAAATATTAAATGTCACTGTCCTTGGGGCCCTTGATCAGAATTGATGGTCCCTTGCTTGTCTCTGGAGAGTAAATTAGTTTATCGCCCTCCACGTGGTAATACGCAGTTTCCAACTGCTTTTTTTGACAATTAAGTTTGTTTATTTCATTTATTTATTTATAAAGAAACTAGTTTATTTTAACACTTAGTGTAAAGAGAAATACTTTAAATGTATTTGATCTTTTTTTTGAATATGTGGTTTACCTGTTCAAAAATTAAATTAAATTCAATTAATTAAAAAAAATTTCAATTAATTTTGAGGTTGTCAAATTTTGTTTAGGATCCTGGAGAAATGGTCTTGGATTTAATGCACTTATACATGCACATCGACCTGACCTAATTAATTACAACCAGTTACATCCTGCAAGACACATTGACAATCTCAACAATGCATTTGATGTTGCTAATACAGAATTGGGAATTCCAAGGTTGCTTGATGCAGAAGGTAAGTTGCATAAAAATTTTGTTGTTTAGTTCTATTTATTTTTATTTTATTCTTTTTTAATACCCCCTTTGTTGCATTTCAGATGTGGACCAAAGCCGACCTGATGAAAAATCAATTATAACTTATGTTGCTTCCTATTACCATACATTTGCTAGAATGAAAAATGAACAAAAAAGTGGAAGACGTATAGCAAATGTAAGTTAAGGTTCAAACTAAAAATAAATGTAGATAATAACGCTATTCTTTGCGAGGTATATGTAGTTTATCTCTTTTTCCTCAGATTGTTGGCCAAATGATTGATGCTGATAAGATGAAAGTACATTATGAACAGTTAACTACAGATTTATTAGGGTGGATTCGACAGAAAGTTATTGAGCTTGAGGACCACAATTTCCCCAATTCATTGGAGGGTATCCAGAGGGAACTTCTGCGTTTTAAACAATATAGAACTATCGAAAAACCTCCTAAGTAATTTACTTTCCATTTTTCATTGAGTTTATTATTTTTAGTCCTTATTCATTCTCTGAATCAATTGAAGAAAACTTTACTCCCATAATTTTTGTTTCAAAGTTATATTTAATTCATCTCTTATTCCTCTTAAGGTACAAAGAAAGAAGTGAAATTGAAGCTTTATATTTTCATATCAACACACAATTGAAATCTTTGAACCAACCTGCATTTGCACCCCAAGATGGACAATTGATTCATGATTTAGAGCGAGCTTGGGAAGGACTGGAGCGTGCAGAGCACTTGCGGGAAGTAGCTTTGCGCCAAGAACTTCTCCGACAGGAACGATTGGAGCAATTAAATTATAAATTTGAGAGAAAAGTGAGTATGATTTATTCTCTGACTCCACATTTTATACTGTGCTGAGATAATATATTGTATTATTTGCTTTTCAGAGTGTTCTTCGTGAAGGTTATTTGAAAGAAATGATACAAGTGTTGTCAGATCCTCGCTATGGAAGCAACTTGAGTCAAGTTGATGCTACTGTGAAGAAGCATGAAGCAATTAGTGCCGATATTTTAGCTAGAGAGGAACGTTTTCATGATCTTACAGCAATGTCTGAAGAACTTGTCCGTGAAAATTACCATAGCAAAGAGAGAGTACAAAAACGCAGTGCAGAAGTTTTGGCACGGTGGGCAGAACTTATACAGTTGCTCGATAAACACAAGACTAATCTTAGTATGCAAAGCAATCTTATGGGCACATTAAGAGAAATCGATACAGTAATGGCCACAATAGCTGAACTTCAAGGGAATTTCCAGTCTGAAGATGTTGGCCAACACTTGCTAGCTGTTGAAGATCTGCTCCAAAAGCATGCTTTAGCTGAGTTACAAGTTACTTCATTGGGTGAAACTCAAAGGAGGTTGGGACGCCAAGCTCAGCAATATGAGGGTCAAGGAGGGAGAGAAGGGGTTCTTCTACAGCAAAAGTTGCAGGAACTTAATTCTGAGTATGCAAAGTAAGTTCAATATAAAACCTTTGTCTTCACTATACTGTACATTTACTGTAGACCATTATTAACTATAACTGCTTTTGAGGTTCTAACATCCAATTACGACTGAATATGTCTGTTCTTTCAATTCCCCTCATCTTTTTCTACAAGAGTTCAGGACATGCTTTGGAGTCAATATAAAATATTCAATTAATATTATATTGACTCCGCTGTAAGTTTCCAATGTATTTTCCAATGTAATTGTTACAAAACATTCCTTTGAATTTTTGTGGATGATTTCTGATAAGTTAATGATCTTTATTTGCATTCACATTTTCTACCGTTTAGGTATAAGCAATAGTTTTTTCAAATCAACTTGGAAAATTCACTTGACAATATAATTAAATAAAATCATTATAAAAGTGAATTATTTTAAAATCCACTAAGAGAAGATATATGAAAACATCACAATGGAAATAAATCTTGTGTGCATTTACTTTGCTATTATTGGTAATTTTGTCTGTTACGGTGTTCAAACTGAAAACTGTTGATGAAACAACAGCACTGAGTAATACAGAGTACTTAGAGAAAAAACACTTGAGATATGCTTAATAATTATGACTATGTTTCTTTAATTTCACTGTTAAAGTGAATTTCACACTTTTTTGTTAAAATTTGTTAGTGAAGTGTTTGTATTTCTTGTTATCTAATAATGTCCCATGAAAAGTTTATTCTTGTATTTGTCTTATAAAATAATATAGCTCTATTCCTTTTTTATTTTCAGCCTAGTTGAGAGCAGCAAAGCTCGGAAAGCTCGACTAGATGACGCTCGTAATTTCTATCAGTTTGTTCAAGATCATGAAGATGAAGAATCATGGTTGATAGAAAAGCAAAGAATATGTAAAGCGGGAATATCAGCCAAAGATCTTCGAGCAGTATTGAGTCTCCAACAGAAACACAAGGTTCTTGAAATCTCATATGAATTCCCATTGTTTGGTAAACTTTACATCTAACTTTAAAGCAGAGCTAACTAGTATGCATTCTTGATATTTCTTTATAATTTTTTGTGCATGTATGGGATCACTTACTTTCATAATTAGGTGACTAATAATAACAATGTCTTCATTTGTTGTAATTAAAAAAATACAACCTTCTTTACTTTGTTGTACTTAAAAATAATTACAAAGCAAACTACTTCTAATAAAATGACAACTATCTCAATAATTGTATCTTTTTGCATGGTTTTCTCATTCTGTGTTGGGCTGATTGAGCAGACTAAATACCAGGTATGGTCCTAATCTTCTTTTCTTTTCACTAATTCTAATTTTACTTGTTAATTTTGGGAAGTTGGTCTTACATCTTTAGTTTCCTAATTTTCTTGTTGCATGAGAGCATTTAGTTATTTGATCTTAAAATTGAAAAATTATTATTACTCCAAGTATAACAAAATGTGTATTTTGGGGGTATATTATGTTGTGTTTAGTACATTCTATGCCTATGATAGGTGTTGCAAGATGAGATGAAGGCTCGACGACCAAAATCAGAGCAACTATGTGTGGTAGGAGAGAAGCTCATCGGAGACCAACATCCTCGTGGCTCTGAAATTAAGTCAAGGATTGAAAGTTTGCAGGAAAATTGGAAGATATTAGAAGAATTAGCAGCCTTGCGCAAAAAGCAGTTGGAGGATGCTGCTGAAGCATATCAAGTAAATACAATTTAAATCAAATAAGTCATATTATATTTTTTTCAAATATTAAGTGGAATAATTTCTAAAGGATATTTGGAATACTTTGGACATTTAACTAAAGGTTTGGAAAGTTATATACCTGATACAATTTGTTTCTCCTAGTTTTACACTGATGCCAATGAAGCTGAATCATGGTTGAATGAAAAAATGGCACTTGTTGCTTCATCTGATTATGGGGAAGATGAACCAAGTGCCCAAGCATTGCAACAAAGACACAAAGACTTGCAAGGTGAACTACATGCATATCAAGGAGATATACAAAGTTTAAATACTCAAGCTGAACGTCTCATAAAAGCTGGTATTTCCACTCTTGAAGTAAGTTTTATGTATATGTCTTTGTTTTACTAGTTTTCTTTTAATCGTAACTGGACTAAAAAAAGTACCCTCTCATCTCTGCAGAGTACAGTCGCAATATTATTTTGAGATCTTTGTGTTTGTACCTAAAAGTAACTTGCTTAATTTATTTATTTATTTATTTATTTTTCATCAATGGGGAATCCCCATACATAAATATAACAATATTATTCTTAAAGTTAGAAGTCCTTATAACCAGCAAAATACAAAAGAAAATAAATATTAACTTATTATATCAATTTATTAACAATATTCACTTATATATCAATAATAATTTGATTTATTTTTTAAACAAAATAAAGAAGTTTCTGTAAACTCAAACCAGTCTGCATTATTATTACACAGCAATGATAGTCTATTAATTATTGACTGTTTATCACCTTGATGAGTTATAGCAATATGAAAATAATGATTATTGTGACGTAGAGTCCTCGGAACTACATAAAAGTCGAATTGTCCAAGAAGCACAGTGGAATCAATCAGGCTATTTAGAATCTTAAACGCAAAGATAATCTGTGTTCTAACTCTAGCTGATTCTAAGTTTGCAATCTGAAACCTCTCATACAACGGAGTAAGATTATGGTCAGTAGGAGCAATAATCAAACCTACTTTGTTCCCAGCTTATCTTAAAAATAATCCATTAACCTTCTCAGTTCTTCTAATCGAACCAATTTCTGAGGGCCTTCAGTTAATTGATGTGTACATAACTAATGGATAAATAAAAGAAAAGTATAAATTTCTAAATGTATTTATTTTATTGAAATTACAAGAGAACTTTTAATAAATTAGGTTTTTTTTTAGTGCAGCATTATAAACATAACTCATATGATGTTTAAATGAAAGTTTCTCATAAAAAATAACACCTAAATCTTTGGCTGATTCTAATTTATTCAATGTCTCATTGCACAATACGTATGGAAAAACTGCCAATTGGGACCTACCAAACCATATATAAAACATTTTTTTTGTATTAATCTGAAAGCCATTTATCAAGCACCAGGTTTGAAATGTTGTAAGGTCAACTTGTAGTTTTTGAATATCATGTAAAGCAGAAATAGTTTTATATATTTTGTATCATCAGCAAAAAATAGAATTTCACAAAATTTATTATTTTGTGCTAAATCATTAATAAAAATAGAAAACAAAAGTGGACCCAAATGTGTTCCTTGCCTGACTCCTGATAAAACGTCAGTAGGAAGTGAATGACAGTTACCTAGCTTAACAGTTTGTTTGCGACCAGCTAAGTACAATGTAAACCATTTAAGCAAATTACCAGCCAAACTTTATGCATGAAGTTTCCTAAGCAGTAGTTTAGAATTAACAAGATCAAAAGTTCTTGTCAAATCAGTATAAATAGAGTTGATTGTGTAACTTTGATTAATATTAGAGACCAAAAATTCATGATAAATAGATTGGTTACAGTTGACCTACCAACTATGAAATCATGTTGTTACAGTACAATGTTCTAACAAAAATACTTTACAAGTTTGTTATAAATAATTTTATAAAATAACTTAGCAAATACATTATATTTATTAATAGGTCGGTAATTATTAATGTCAGAGTTATCCCAATTTTTAAATAGAGGGGTTATATATGAAGTCTTCACTTAATTTAGGAGTTTATCCTAATGCATGGAAGTATTAAACAGCTTGATTAGCCAAGGTATAATAGACCCAGAACATAATTTAATCAGTAGTGGATGAATATTATCAGGACCAGGACTACAATTAGATCTTAGCTCGTTAATACATTTACAGAGACCAACTTCCGATATACTTATACTGCTCAAACAATCTAATACATCAAAACTAACATACATACTGTCTAAATTCAAGTCTCTATATAGCTTAGCAAATTTCATAGCAAAGAGATTTACTATTCCTAATGCATTATCCTCTGTCTGGCCATCAAGATGCATAGTAGAGGGGATTGAATGACCTGAACTAACGGAATTCACATATTTATAAAATTGCTCAGGGTCGTATAGAATAGATTACTCAGTTTCCTCCAAAAATTCCTTTTGATCTCTTAATAATAAAGATTTACATCTGCACCTTTCAATTTTAAAAAGCGAATAAAAGTAAGAAGAATTGTATTCCTTATAAAGTTTGTGGTATCTCTTTCTTGAAGATTGCTAATTTAAGATCATAGGAATGCCAACTTGGAAACGACCTTGATTTAGTAAAGAAAAAAGTACATACTTTTCAATAAGATTTGTAAACTTATCATTAATATTGACAGAAAAATTATTTAATTCAGTTTCATTGGAAATTAAAGGTAGAAAAGATATAGACCTCAGCCCAGCTTCAATTTCTTGAAATTTAGACCTATTAAAATCAAATAACTTTTCACTAATAGCACAAGTACTGAAATATGGGATATAAAATTTGATCAGAAATGGATAGTGATATGAATCACATTTAAAAAGAAACTCGTCACATAGGCTGACATCAGTTTCTTTGATGTTAGTAAAACAAAGGTCAAGGATATTACCTGAAACATTTTTCATTTGATTATGTTGAAATAAAATGAATAATTCACACCAGGCATTTAATAAGTGAGCTGCTTAATGAAGAGTAAATAAACAAACAGTCTATATTATTTGTGATACAAAGACTTGTTCCACATTTTAATTACTGATCAGTGATTTTTTGTTGTATTTCAAACCTGTGACCATCCAAAATCTCAGATTTTAACTCAAGTCATATTTTTGGGGTATGTTTAATTTTGTTATATAATAAAAGAATTTTGAGAGAGTGGTCGATTTACCATTGATAATGGGTTTCTAGTTGCTTGACTTTTATAAATTATTGATAAAATGTAAATATATATCTTTTTTTTAAAAATTGAATTTGTCATTTATTCATGCTGGATTATGGAAGTTTGGGGTCCAAGGCCTGTACTCATTTAGGGCCCTTTTCCCCTGAAACCCCTCAAAGACAACCTCGCATTAAAATATTTGGTTTGTAATGTTACAAATGGATGAAAAGACAGGTTTGTGATTAAAACTAACAATCTAAGCATTATGAACTTGTCTGTCTGGGACAACCCGCGTCTTAGTAGATACAACTACCAACATTTCGGCCATCATGCTGTGGCCTTCTTCAGGGCAATGTCAGAGTCGTACAGACCTAAATCGGTGTCGTACTCTGCTATTGTATCTACTAAGAATCAGTTTGTCTCAGACAGACAAGTTCATACTGACTCCAGTCACAGAAACCTAGCACCAGGCCTGTGCCTAGTTGTGCCTATTGGATGATTCAATACTGATTTATACTCTTTTCCAGTTGTCTGGTCAGCCTGAAGTGGCACCTGAAATAGACACACCAGAAGAATGGGTGCAAGAGGTGCGCATGGTTCCAGAGGAATATTGGGAGGAAGAACCTGTTGAAAGAGTTGAACATAGGACAGTACTTGAAGAAAGACAGGTGCCACAGGTGAAGAGTCTTTACCCATTTAATGGTCAAGGAATGGTTATGGCCAAAGGAGAAGTAAGTAGCCAATAGCTATTTCCCACTCCTTCCTAAGTTTATGATGTAGCAGTGATATTAATATTCTCATTCTTCAATTGTTTTGTCATAAATTCAATTTTGTTTGTAAATGGTCATGCACGAAAGCTAATAAAATAAGTTGATTAAAAAGTCATAACTTTTCTACATCCACATGACTCATAAAATTTATGAAATTTAATGATTAAATGATTTTCAATATAGGTTATGTTCCTTCTTAACAAAACGAACCCTGACTGGTGGAATGTTCGAAAAGCAGATGGCTCAGATGGATTTGTGCCAGCTAATTATGTTCGAGAGATAGAACCTAAAGTGGTGACCGTCCAAGTTCGTCGACCTGAAAAAATTCGTGAAACGCAAAGAGTTAAAAAAACAAGAATGGTGCGACAAGTTGTTCCTGTTCGTAGACCTCGACCTGCTCGTGTATTACCTAGTTAGTAACAACACATCTGTTTTGTTTTGTTTTGTTTTGTTGGTTTTCTTCTCATTGATATTTCTAGTTTAATTTCCTATGTTCTTCATCAATTTTGGAGCTGGAGCTATGTACTTTACTGAAACAAATTGTTAAATTTTTGTTTAATTTTTAGGCAAAGCGGGAAAAAGGAAAGCTGATGATGATAGTGATAATGTCGAAAAAAGGCAGAAGAAGATCAATGCAACTTACAATCAGCTTCTGGATTTAGCTCAGGTAAATCTGCTCATTTGTTTGTGTTTTATTTTTTGATAAAAAATCATAATCATTGATTTACAACGTGAATATTTTTGTATTAATTCCTAAGAAAAATATTTCTTGTTTGAAAATAAATTTATTTTGTTTTTATTTCAATATATTGTTTTTGTTTATAGAGAAGACATGCTTTGTTAGAAGATTCTATACATCTTTATGGATTTTATCGTGAGTGTGATGATTTTGAGAAGTGGATAAAAGATAAGGAGCGTATGTTGAGGTCAGATGATTCCTCGGAGAATGTTGAATCAGCCAAAAGAAAATTTGAGGTAAATGAGTAGTATTTTAGGATTTTTGTTTTAAATATTTGGAGAAACAAGTATGAAAGAATTTAATTATCTATTTTTTATTTTCAGAAATTTTTGACAGATTTGTCTGCTAGTAGCAAACGAATTGAAGCTCTCGATGCTGCTGTGGAAGAGTTTGTTCAGCAGGGTCATAGTCAGCTAGATAAAGTAAGAGCTAGACAGCGACATATACATCAACTCTGGGATCACCTTAATCGCTTGAAAGCTCAAAAGGAACGTAGCTTGGAAGGTGCTAGTAGGTAAGTTCAACATTTCAAGTTGTGAAAATGTAGTAATTATTGCATTGTCACTAGTAGGACTTCATTAGTCTGATAAGTACTACTTTAACCCTTTTGAGTGTTTATAAATGAACAATTGATTTCTTAACAGTGTAGAGTTGTTTAATCGAACATGTGATGAGGCAAGAGATTGGATGCAGGAGAAAATGACCCAGCTAGACACAGCTGAATTGGGACCTGACCTCAGGACTGTACAAGCCCTCCAACGTCGTCACCAGCAATTAGAACGGGAATTAGCTCCAGTCGAAGAAAAAGTCAACAGAGTCAATTTATTGGCTAATTCGTAAGTTTTCCAATTTGAGTGGTGCTTATTGTTTGTTGTTGTTGTTGTTGTTGTTTTATAGTAATTGTAAGTTTCCCTTAATATCTTTATTAGAGTGAAAGCATCTTACCCAAATGAGAGAGCAAATGTTAATTCGAGGCAGCTAGAAATACAAGATCTATGGGAAAAAGTCAAGGTAACACGTCATATCATGCTCTTATTCATGAATAATACTAGGATAAAGAAATGTATCACCATTTTAAAAAATTCTATGTACTTTAGGCAAAGGCAGTCGAAAGACGATCAAGGCTGGAAGATGCTGTAGGTCAGCAAATATTTATGAACAGTTCCAAGAATTTGGTAAGACATTTTTTATAGTGTTAAATATTAATGTCATATTAAATATTTCAAATTTGAATTTTATTCACCTTAGATTATACAAAAGTTATAAACCCATAACTATAGTATTCCAGCAGAGATGTATAAAACATATGAGCACAGGCAGGTACACATTAACAAATGACATACAGTAAGACCAAAGTGGATTAAAACAGTACACCAATATGTGAGGAAAATTTAAAATTTACAACAAATTAGAAGTTCATCATATAACTAAAACATTAAGCAAGTGCAACAGGATCAGTCTCTAAATTTGATTTTTTAGTATTTAGCCAAGCAGCTATTTTTTTCTTGATCAAACTTTTACCACACGTCAATTCCTTCAAAGTACCAGGCAATTTATAAAAATTTGAATAAGCTGCAGCATAGTGATTCTTACTGTTAAGTCGTCTTATACTTCAGAGGTATAATATATTAAAGAATTTTTGTATTCAGAAAATATTTTATAATAAATAAAATAAATATATATTTTATAATAAATAAAGAAAATATATATACATACACACACACACACACTTTTTTTAATTTTTGATAATCTAACTGTCTTCAAAACTCTATTATAGCTGTCATGGGTAGCATCAATAAAAGATGCTTTGAATGCAGATGAAACTGCTCGAGATGTTGCAACAGCAGAGAATTTGCTTAAAAAGCACAATGAACTTGGTGATGATATTCGAGCTCACGAAGATGAGTAAGTAAATTTAGTGCTCTTTACCTATATATCTTTTAAACAGAGCTCTTAAAAAAGAACAAATAAGTTCTGCTTGTTTAAATTATTTAATTAATGTATTCATTGACAGTGAAATTATAAATGATATCCTCTCTGAAGGGTCCAAATATGGTGTGGGTCAATTATTTAAAGCCAATGGAAAACCTATACTGAATTTGCAATGAATTTATTTTTTACTTAATATTGTGTTATATATGTATATAAATTGTCATTAAATGTCTGTATTCTTACTATAAATTTAAATGAAAAGTTCAGGGAAAAATTTGTTTTTTCATTAACATGTGATTAGAAAATAAAAATGACTATTTACAGTAAGCAAGGAAATTGGTGAATTAATAAATTTAATAGATTAGAAAGTCTTAACTATTTAAGAATATATTTTGACAAAATATGAAACATATTAATTAAACCAAATATTTAGTTTTTGTATTTACTAAGGTCAAAGAAAGAAACAACATAAAAAGACCTTGGAAAATGGAACTTAAATGATAGTGTACTGTGCATTTTCCATAGTTATTTACTATTGGATTATTGCCCGGGATGTATGAAAATAATAGCAAAGAATCCTAACAACATGATTAAAAATAAGACAATTCACTCTTGAGTCATTATTATGTCATTATATAGAATTAAAGGAAATTTTGTTCAAAAATGTGCCCACGTCTTGATATGAGAACATACAAATCCCTTAAATGAATGTAGGAAGCTATTAGTGATAAAAATAATTAAGTAAACTCTCAGTTTTTTTAACTTTCTTCCAAATGGACTCAAAGACCTGAATTGGTACTAAATTATGATTAAAAGAATACAAAAATAAATAAATTATTATGTATAAATAGTCAAAAAAAATTTTTTATAAAGTATAATAAATTATCCAATTCTATATCACTCTATGAATGAAGTATTACAACTGTTCTTTTAGTTTCTTTGTTGTTACTGATTGTTATGTTGTCAAATCTTGTTTCAGTTTCTAGTTATAAGATTTATTTATGTACACCAGCCAATGTATGGGTAGGTTTCTATGTGAGTTATATTGAAAATTATCAGGTTAAATAAATTAATGAAATTAATTTACAGATTTCGAGAGGTGGCAAATCTTGGTCATCAATTACTTCAACGCAATCCTGGTCTCCCAGAAGTGCAAGAACGTCTTACTCGATTAGATGCTGAACATCAGGCTGTGTTGCGTGGTTGGGGAGAAAAAGGTGATTGGTTGAGGCAGTGTCTTGATCTGCAACTGCTAAATCGAGAAGCAGATCAGATAGATGCTTCTACATCCAGCCATGAAGTTTATCTCGCAAATGCAGACCTTGGTGTATGTGTCATTTTACTTATTTACAATAAACATGTTTGTGCAACAATTTCTGTTTCTCATAATGAATTTCATCATTTTAGGAATCACTAGATGATGTAGAAGCTCTCATAAAGAGGCATGAAGATTTTGAAAATACTCTTTATGCTCAAGATGAAAGACTTAAAGCTTTCAGTGAAATGGCTGATAAATTAATTGATGCTGGACATTATGACAGTAAATAGTAAGTAAAACTATATTCAATAAAATCAATGGAAAATGGAACATTCATATAGTATCGATTTTTTTGAAATTATATTATTTCAGCGTCATTTGAGGTTTTATGATTTATTGTGTTTATCAAGTGATAAGAGATGCTCTTGATATAACATATAACAATGATGCCACATATTTATTTTCCTGTTTGAAGTTGTTGATTCACTCATTAATATTCTATTCTTTTGCTATTGTTTTAGTATTGATGATCGTCGTAACCAAGTTTTAAAACGTCGCCAAGATGTTAAAGAAGCCGCTCAAAAGCGTACAGCATCATTGACTGCTTCTCACAACTTCCAGAAGTTTTCAGCAGATGTAGGAGATCTTCAAGGATGGTTAGCAGATAAGATGAAGACTGCTTCAGATGAATCGTACAGAGATCTGAGTAACTTAGAACGTAAGTTACAGAAACATGAAGCCTTTGAACGGGAACTTCGAGCAAATGAAGGTCAGCTCCGTGCTGTAAATAAGGTAAGGTTATAATTTTTCAGACTCTTTTGTATTATCTGCAATATTAAGACAATAGTTTCAACCAGTTATTACTTTTTTAGGCGGGACAAGCATTAATTGCAGAGGATAATTATAGACGAGCTGATGTGCAACAGATGCTTGATGATCAAAACAAAGCTTGGGAAAAATTGGTTGGATTATCTCAAGACAAGGGAAGAAGGTTGCGCCAAGCAGCAGCTCAACGCACGTACAACCGTTCATTAGAAGATACACGTTTAAAATTAGAAGAAATAGAAGTATGTTTACAGTCCCAAGAAGTCGGCACAGACTTGCGTCATTGCAAGGAACTTCTTAAAAAACATCAGGTAATATTCATATACAAAGGTACAAATTCTGATAACCAAATGCATAACATTACTAGAATGAATGATACAAAATTGGTTCAGGTTTGATCTTAGATTGTATAATACATAATGCAATTTTGGTTTTAATTGTAAATTTTCAATATGTATTGTATCATTCAGACTTTAGAAAATGATATTAGTCAGTGGAATCAGAAGGTCGATGGATTGGTTACAATGGGTCAAGAAATGGTTCACGAAGGCCATTTTGATGCTGATAGTATCCTTAAAAGTAATAAAGAATGTCAGAAAAAGTAAGTAAAAAAATACTTTTGAATATATTTTTATACATTTATGTATAATTTTTCTCATTTATACGATTTATGCATTCTTTGATAATTCTTCAAGGTTTGGTGCTTTGAAAGAACCAGTTCAAAAGAGAAGAGATGCTCTTGAAGAGTCTCTTAGATTTCACAAATTTGGCTTTGAGTTAGATGCAGAAAAGCAATGGATACGTGAGCATATGCCTCTTGCATCTTCAACTGCTCTGGGACAAAATCTTCACCAGGCTCAGTCACTTCAGAAGAAGCATCGAAAATTAGAAGCAGAAATTGCTGGTCACCAGCCTGTTATTGATAGAACATTGGCATCTGGTTCCTCTCTGATCAAACAGGGTCATCCTAGACAAGCTGAGGTAAGTTAAAAGCATTTATAAGCTCCTCAAAATTATTGTCTCAAAAATGAAGATAAATAAATCTCTCTTTAAAGCTTATTATCTCTTTCCAAAACTTAATTTTTTGATTTCATAAACTTATTGGTGAAGATCCAATCGAGACGAGCAATATTAAAATTTGATATTTTGATGAGGAATTTTAAATATGATTCATAATATCATAAATTTTTACAATTATTGTCCCCCACATGATCATAAACAGTTTTTAATGACATTTTTGGCAATAAATAGACACGTTGAAAGTTGCTGAAATTATTGAATGAATTTTAGGTTTGTCATTTTTTAGAAATCCCACTTTCTTTTATATTTCAAATGTTGTGTGATCAATGTAAAAAATCTTTATTTTATTTAAAACCTGAAAAACCGTCTGTTAAAGGCTTGAATATTTTATGGATATTAGTATGTTACAAATAAAAAGTTTAGTATTTTGATTGATTGAACAATCTACAAAGAATATTGTAATAAGAAAAGCTGAATAATGAAAAAAGTCTTAAATTCAACTACAATTTAGACTATCAGACCTGCAATTGATTTGTTGCATTTCATCCATCTTTTCACGAGATGAATAAATGCACAAAATAGGGGATCATTTTAAGAATCTTTGCAACTTTACAAATAAATTAATCATAATTGCATGCTATGCTTGTTTTCTCTGAAAACTGAAAAATGACTGGGGTGAAATAATTTTAAATAACATTTTCTTTCTTGATAAGATTTCATTGGATGAGGACTTTCGTTTTTAAGAAAATAATGTTATCTCATTGCTTAATCTCTATTGTTAACATTCTTTACTTGTGCAATTTTGTTTGGAATCTGTGAAAAAGGAAATGATAGATTTTCTAAGCAACTTTTCTTATTCTTTAGATGGATGTATTTATCCTTTGGGTGGCCTTGCCGTTTTATACCAGGGCACCAGGTATTGAAGAGCATGTTGCACGATGCATTTCAATGTTGAATGTACTTATTTACTTGTGCTTTTTTCTTTTATGTAACATACATATAATTAGTTCATGCGTTTTAAGTATATTGTTTCTCTATATATATATTTTTAGCACTAAGCATCTTCTTAGTGTGTACAACTTTTTAGACACTTTAATAATCAAGATTGTGTGTCTTTATGATTGAATATTGTCTTGTAGAGTATTTTTTAACTAGTATTTTTGAATGCCTTTCATCAGATTAATAAATATTTATTTAATCATTCGCTGTTTACAAATCTGAGGATTGAAGTATTTAAGTTATTTTATGTTTGAAGATTGAAGTTTTAAATTTGATTGTTGATTATGAATATTCTTTTACATGTCTTATAGCAACAAACAAAATACTGCTGAATACTTCTTACATTTCTTCAGCCATTTATCATACTTGTGACTTGGAGATATCTTGTGTACATTGTGCTGAAATACAACATCAATAAATCTTTATCTTTAAACATTGGCACATGTATCACAACCATAATGAAGTTATTTTCTATTTAGTAATATTTTTGTTTTCACTGTATTTCATTGTGTTGTGATCTATTTTGCAGATACATAATCTTCTTACAGAAATTTTTTTTCATCAATTTTGCATGTTGTTAGTTTTTTTATCCAATTGTTATTCACAAGATTTTAAAATGATCTACGCATATTTTTTAATACTTAAAAGAGTACAAACAATAAATGTTTAATAACATTTTTTTTGCTCATCTTATGGTTTTAAATAGATATACATATCAATATTTTGAAACATATCCCCATTGAACTTTCTTTTGCTGTTTTATTTTAGATTCAAGAACTGTGTCAAAGTCTGGAAACAGATTGGGAAGAACTTCAGGCCCATGCTCAAGAGCGCAGTAAAAAATTGGATTTATCATTGAAAGCTCAAGAATTCTTTTTTGGTGCTAGTGAAGTTGAAGGGTGGCTCGGAGAAAAGAATGATGTACTAAGTTCAACAGACTACGGAAGAGACTGTGATGCTGCAAGAAAGTTATTAACAAAACATAAGGTAAACTTTGATGTTAAATCATTTATCTTGATTGTATTTTCTTGGATTAAATTAATGAAGAAATAGTAATGTGTCAGTTTAAAAAAAGAGATAAATGTTGTAGGCTCTAGAATTGGAACTTGACACGTACAGTGGAATTGTCAGTGAAATGGGCCATTCTGCGAATGCCATGGTTAATGCTAAACATCCAGATGCAAAGGCAATAGCTGCACGACAGCAACTTATATCCCAGCAAATAAGAGCACTTCAACGTTTAGCTACAGCACGTCAGCAACGTTTGATGGAATCAATGTTCCGTCATGAATATTTCCTAGAAAGTGCTGAATTGGAACAATGGATTAGAGAGCAGGAGCAAACAGCTGCCAGTGAAGATTATGGCCGAGATTATGAGCATTTATTAGTAAGTGCCATGATACTTTTATGAATTTTTATCTTATTTCACATGTAAATAAATATGATGGGTTTTTTCATTCTGATCTCAATTCTGGGCAATTGTTTACTACAATACATTGATGATTTTGATTCAGTGTTGAAGATACAAGTGAAATGAACTTTTTTATCTAAAAAAAATAGTTTTTCTTGTTTAAACAAATGCTCTAAAACATTGCTTAAATATTGTTCTAAAATTGAGTCTATTTATGTTGTATGAAGCATAATGACATATTGTATTGCTCTTTTCAAAGATTTGGTTAAGTCAATCAAGTTAAAATTCTACCTACCCTCATCAACTGGTCTGATCAGAACTCTGTGAAAGTTCTCAGCAGTGTAGAGCTCAAAAGAGAGGGTGTAGCCATAGACCTTGTAATTGGCACTCAGTGGAGGTGATACTGTTAGATTATCTCACTGGTCAATTTGACTCTCAAGATAAATCTATTTCTCATTTTATAGTAGGTTTATTTTCGTAATTATTCACTCTGGATAATTGATGACAGGAATTACTTTAAGTGTTAATATTGCTTTACTTTCCAGTAAAGCTTCGCTTTAACCTTATATTCTTTCCAACCCATACTCTGAAATATTACTTTTGTTGAAAGATTATTTTCTGTTGTTTTTTAAGGTGTTGCAGAATAAATTTGATGATTTCAAACATCGCATTGAGGCTGGGTCTGAAAGATTTAACCAATGTGAAGAACTGGCAAAAAAATTAATTAGCAATGAAAGTCCTTACATATCAGATATTGAGAAGCGACAAGAACAACTCAGGTAAAGTGTAGTTAATATTAAATACATTTGTGAACAATTCATTTTGCATGTGAATGCAATATTATTAATTTATTATTAGATTGCACAGATTAGTATATTTTATTTTGTATTTCTTGAAGTGACTGTAATAACTATGTTGTTATATTACATATTTGAGAAATAATAGTATGTGCGATGGATCCAATTTTTCCTTGTATTGAAAAAACAACTCAATGAATGTATGCATATGTAATTTTGTATGTTGTTGTATTCTATGGCTATACTCCTCTCATTATATCTCAATAACTTTTCACTGCATGCCTACATTATCACACAATCACTGTGTTCTGTGTTTCATAGACAGTATTATTTTTATTTGCTAGATGTAAGTAACTTGTATGGGAACTGATAAAATTTTAATGAGATATCCTGTCATATCTTAAATAATCTCTGTATGAAAAACTCCAAATTATTCGTTTATGGTGTGGTTATATAAAAATTAAACAACTAAAACTTTTATTTGGGTATGCCTGTAGATGTAATGGTTTTATGTTGTATAATTGAAGTGTCTTTTTAATTTACTTGGTGCTTGGACTTGCCTTGTTTATTCTTGAATGGTTGTGGAAAATCATATCTAATTGCCTACATACCTCACAACAGTCAATCTGAAGAGGGGCATGTGGATCCTAAGGCTGAGGTAGCTGCTCGCCATAATCATATCCGGTAAGGCACAGTTGGTCATTGCACCTGGTTTGTTATCTTATAAAACTTTGTTCTACCACTTTTTAATGCATGATGTAATAACTTCTACTTATGCACTCGAGTTCATTTTCAACTATGGAGTAAGATTTGTTTCTTGAATTTGTATTGCATTTATTTAAAGAACTTCTTACATTATTAAATTGTTATTTTAGTTTTTGTATTTTCTGTGACTTTTGATATAGTTATTTAAATTGTTTAATATTTTGGAAGAAAAAGCAAGTACTATATAGCAAGTTTATATTTCAACATAAAAAATTAAAACATGAAATTTTACATACTTTTTCTCCAAATTTGTGTGAACTTTTTTGTCTGGGATAATTTTTGGGGACCTTATCCCCATGGTCAGCTAAGCACGACTGAACTTCCTTGCTGCCTCGTATTATTTTGCAGAACAAAGGTTCATATTTCAACTCATTATGTTGTGAAGAGTTAACGTTTGTAATTTCTTGAGAAGAGAATTTATTTTTAAAATTTAAATCCAAAGCAAATGGAGTAGTATTAGTATTAAATGACTTGTTGATTTCTCTCCTCTATTCAAGCTCCTAGCTTGAAATGTAGTTGTACAAAGAATGAGACCTACGTAAAGAACACTGAACTTCGAATCCTCTCTTCTTCCTCTTCTTCCTCTTCTTCCTCTTCTTCCTCTTCTTCCTCTTCTTCCTCTTCTTCCTCTTCTTCCTCTTC
>NNCF01125901.1:978764-994731 GCA_002313205.1 Laupala kohalensis | reverse complement strand
TCCTCCTCTTCCTCCTCTTCCTCCTCTTCCTCCTCATCCTCATCCTCCTCTTCCTCCTCTTCCTCCTCTTCCTCCTCATCCTCCTCTTCCTCCTCATCCTCCTCATCCTCCTCTTCTTCTTCTTCTTCTTCTTCTTCTTCTTCTTCTTCTTCTTCTTCTTCTTCTTCTTCTTCTTCTTAAATATATGAATGCTACTACAATGCAGAGATGTTGTACATTCAGATCTTTTAATTTAGACAAATATTCAAAATTACAGAGAATGCTGGCAGCAATTACTTCAGTTAATGGAACATAGAGACAAAAGATTGCAAGCTGCAGGAGAGATACATAGGTTTCATCGAGATGTGGCTGAAGTTTTGTCTCGAATACAGGAGAAAGAGGCTGCTCTACCTGATGATCTTGGAAGGGATCTGAATTCAGTTCTGTCACTGATGCGGCGTCATGAAGGATTTGAAAATGACCTTGTTGCTCTTGAAGCCCAAATACAAGTAGGTTTTTTGTATCATTCTTATTTTTCAAAAATTCCCATTGTGATTTATTAACATTATCATAGATGTTGTTCAAACATTGAAAAGTGAATATTTTTCAAACAGGTATTAGTAGAAGATGCTACTCGACTGAAAGCTCAATATCCTGGTCAAAATGCAGAACATATCGCTCAACAACAAGAGGCAGTAATTACCAATTGGGATGTACTCCAAGAAAGAACATTACAGCGTGGTCGTGATCTTCAAGCCAGTAGTGATCTTCAACGTTTCTTAACACAGGTTAGTTTTTTTGTTTTTGTTTTGTGTACCTATTAATTTTGATAAGTTTCTTGAGACCAGTTATACAAAAACTAGGTTATACAAATGTCATAAACTAAAGGGATCATATATGTTGCATATCATTGACATATGTGTCAATTTTAATTCTCCGTAATAGAAAAGGGAACTTTTTATAAACTTTGTATATACTTATTTAACCAGTATAATACGTATATATTTAATCAGCAAACTTGGTTGAATATTTATGAAAATAAAAAGGAAATATGTTTTAGTCCATCTGGTGTCTTATATTTCAGGTGCGTGATTTATTAAGCTGGGCAGCTAGTTTACGTGCAACAATGATGACTGAGGAGAAAGTGAGGGATGCAGCAAGTGCTCAGACTTCTAAAGGAGAACATGAAGCTGTAAAAGCTGAAATAGAAGCTCGTGAAGAATCATTCCAAAGTGTTGTTGATATGGGACAAGTCATGGTTCAAGCAGGACACTATGCATCCCAGGTACTGACTTAAATTGAATTGGAAAGCTTCTGAGTCTTGGTATTGTTTATTTTTCTTATTGACAATTGGGTGTTGATGTTGGGTGGAGGTTTACACATGTTTTTTGTAATTATTTTATCTTGAAATAAACATTCTTTCTTTCTGTATTCTTTTTATTATCAACAGGAAATCACTGAGCGTTACAAGCAATTACTTGAAGAACGCCAGAAATTACACTCTGCTTGGCAGCAAAAGAAAGTTCATCTGGACCAACTTATTGATTTGCACTTTTTCTTGCGTGATGCTAAGCAAATGGATGCTTTGTCTAGTTCTCAGGAAGTAAGTCTCTAAAAATTTGGAACATTGCTAAAAATGTCTCCAAAAATAAACCCAAAATAAAACATAGTGCATTGACTACTAGAAACATTATGTCAAATAACTTTTATTTAAGGTGGCTTTGTCAAGTGGAGATTTTGGCACAACGGTGGAAGAAGTTGATGCTCAAGTAAAGAAACACGATGCTTTTGAAAAATTACTTCATACGCAGGAGGAAAAGGTTTGTGCCCTTCAGGAGCATGGTGATAAGTTGTTATCACAAAATCACTTTGACAGTGCTACCATTCAGCGGCGTCTAGGAGAAGTTCTTGGAAGGAGAGCTCGTGTGAAAGAATTATGTGCTGCTCGTAAACAGAAACTTGAAGAAGCATTACTACATGCGCAGTTCATGAGGGATGTTGCTGAGGTAACAATATACACCCTTTTAACCTTTTACATTTCAGTTAGGTTTCATTTTTGTTCAAAAATTGTTCAAAAATTTTAGGCCGAATTGTGGATTGATGAGAAAGAAAAGAAATTAGAAGCTGAAGCACATAAAGGAGATGTTTCAAGCCTTGAGGATAAAATTAAGAAATTACAAAAACACCAAGCCTTTCAAGCAGAGTTGGCAGCCCATGAAGGACGTATACAACAAATCAGGGAAAAAGGTATGGAAAAAATGCTAGTATCATAGTTTTTTTCTTGACCTTCAAAATAATAATAATAGGTAAAGGTTCTTGAGATGAGAAGACCTCTTACTAAAAAATCCTAAGTTCCTTCTTTTATGATAACCTGTGTCAAAGAAAAGCAAATTTGTATATTTTATCAATATATTGTGATATGTTTTTATGGTGATTTAGCTACCTTATTTCTCTGAAACTGTGATCGTTGTTTGTGAAGGTGAAATTCTGCTGACAATGAAACACAAGTCATCTCGTGAAATTCGTCAGCAGCTGGAACAGTTGCTTGCCGCATGGAGACACCTTCTTGCTGAATCCAATAATCGAGGCAGAGGTTTAGAAGAGGCACAAGATATTCTTGAATTCAAGAATCAGGTTGAGAAAATTGAAGCTTGGATTCGTGATAAGGTAGAAACTTTTTTGTGGTTTTGTTTGTTATTGTTGCATCATTTATTTGTTTCTGTGAACATCAAATACATTCAATTAGAAATTCTACAAGTGAGTATTTTGAACTGTTTGGAATTTGTTCATTTTGGACTACCTTCTTTATACTCTATATCCCCTTATTTTATGACTTTATATTGTCAGTATGAAATGCTGAAGAAGTTACCAAAAAAACTCAACAAAAATAAGTTTATTATGATACATTTTATTTGTTTTGTCGAGTGGATAATCAATTTTTATTCATAATCCAATGTGAAGAATAGTTAATGAACTTGACAAATATTACTGCCTTATCTTCCAAAGTTGATTGGAAACAGAATTACTTATCCATAAAGATTTCATTTTATATTATGAGTTATTTGTGTTATATTTACGGCAAATGTGTGATATTTCTCAAATAAAAAAAGTTATTATTTTTTATTTTAGGAGATGATGGTTCAAGCTAGTGACACAGGAAAGGATTATGAGCATTGCCAAGCACTCCAAAGAAAGCTAGATGATGTTGATTCAGACATGCGTGTTGATGATGGGCGAATGCGCTCTATTAATGCTTTAGCAGATAAACTTATTCGACAAGGACATAGTGACACTCGCAATGTGCAACAACGAAGAGATGAGCTCAATTCTAAGTGAGTATCAAATTCAGTGACCATATTACATAATCTCCAGTTCTGTTCATATATTGTGATTTGAAACTAACACTTTTTAAATATTTTCAAAATTGTAGATGGCGAGCTCTGCAGGGTGCACTTAGTGCTTATCGAAATAAACTTGCGGGAGCTCTCGAGGTACATGCTTTTAATCGAGATGTAGATGATACAAGCCAGCGAGTTGCAGAGAAAGCTGTTGCAATGAATTCTGAAGATGTAGGGCGGGATCTCAATGCTGTTGAAGCTTTGCAACGGAAACAAGATGCCCTTGAGAGAGATATGACTGCAATTGAAGGAAAACTCAAGGTACATTATCAATAATTACTGAATTAAGTGTTTACCTTTTATATTGCGATCCTGAGACAATACTAACTAATAGAATTTTGTTTCTTGTGAACTATTTTGGAAACAGGAACACGATGCAGAAGCACGACGCTTAGTTCAGAAACATCCAGATTTATCTGCCTCAATTCGCACAAAGTTGTCAGAACTCCAAGAAAATTGGAGATCTCTGCAACAACTGTCTGCTCGAAGAAGAGAACTTTTAGGAAATGCATATACTCAGCATAAATTCCAGGCTGAACTTCATGATTTAGAACTCTGGGTTGCAGACACTATCAAGAGAATGGGCTCTAGAGAACTCCCTAGCAGCATTGCTGAAGCAGAGGCAACTCTGGAATTACATCAAGAAAGAAAGGTGTTGTACCTATCATACCTCTACTTAAATTACCATTTTCATGTTGCTACAGAATATTTGTAATTGTAGTATAGAGCAGGGAGTCTGAAAATAATGAAGTTAGGAAAACACTACTTATCTTTCTGGGAGTTTCATAATTTCACTATGCATTTCTAATTTTTGCTTATAATAACAAAAAACCTCTTCTAGTATTCTGTCTTACAATGATTATTTTACTACCTCTGAATTAAAGTTCGGATATCATTACACATTATTTATTGTGTCTGTGTTTTTAAATATTTCTTTAATATTCCAAGTTCTTTAATATTCTGTGATAAATATGCAGGCAGAAATTGATGGAAGACAAGAAGCATTCAAAACTCTGAAGGAATTTGGACTTCGATTAGCTCCGGGTGATGAGGAGTTGGGACCGAGTTTGGCCAAACTCGAAGAACTCAGGAGAACATTGAGTGCAGCGTGGGAAGACCGTCGCCATTTACTTACACAAGCTCATCAGTTACAATTGTTCCGTGAACAGGCTGATCAAGTAGAGAGTTGGCTTGCTGCTAAAGAAGCATTTCTTAATAATGATGATCTTGGGGTAAATATATCTATTTGCATTAAATAATCTAGTTAATTATTGTTATTAATGAAATTATATGTGTTGCATTACATGTAATATGCACTTCTGAGTATTGTTTTCTGCTCCTGCATATCATGTTAAGAAATACACAGTTTGATTTTTGTTATTTTCCTCTTGTACTTGAATATAAGTGGATAACTTACTTATAAAGGTAAAAGATACTTGACTCCACAATGTATACTTTTTGACAATAAATTATCAATTTAACTTTATTTAATGTAAATCCTTCTTCATGGTTCCTTTTCATTTCTAGGATTCCTTATCTAGTGTAGAAGTGTTACTGAGAAAGCATGAAGCTTTTGAAAAGACATTGGCTGCACAAGCTGGTCGTGTCGAAGAACTGGAAAGATTTGCATCCGAGTTGTTAGCTGATCATCATTATGACAGTTCTGGCATCACTCAGAGGTTGTCTGCTGTTTGTGGACGCAGAGATCGACTAAAAGAGAGTGCTACAGCTCGTAGGCATAGACTTCAGGAATCCCGACAACTTCAACAATTTCTTCGTAATATGTATGAGGTAGATAATAATATTTTCCTTTTTCTTCATTATAATGAATATTATTCATGTCCTGTGTTCTTGCCAATATTACAATATATTTTCGCTCTTTCAGAATTCTTATAAATTGATATTAATTTATTCATCAGAAGTTATCTGTTACACCAATTCATGTGTTTCTACTACATAAATATAAATGAATATTTGAATTACTAATGTTATTTGGTACAGTTAGTTCAGTGAAACTTCCATTGACATACACTTTTGAACAGCGGATATTTCACTATAGCAGATACTGTTTCACTCGTCATTTTATTGTACCTTAACTCACAAAAGCATTCATTTCTCTATTGCAAACAATTTTTAAGGTCCCATGAGTATCCCTTATAGTGAAGTTTCAATGTATTTTTAAAATACTAGAAGTTTTTGAGTTGAAATGGTTTGGATTTTATTTAGGTTGATGGTTGGATTCATCAAAAACAACAAGTTGCTGGTGATGAGAACTACCGAGAACCCTCAAATCTGCAGAGTAAAATTCAGAAGCACACGGCATTTGAATCGGAGTTAGGAGCTAACCGAGGGAGAGTTGGAGCAGTGATTCAAGAAGGTGAAGTGCTAATAGGTGCTGGCCATTTTGCCAGTATGGAAATTCAGACAAGACTTGATGAACTTGAAGGCGCTTGGAGACAACTGCAAGATAGTAGTCATTTGAAGAGGGAGCGCCTGAATGATGCCTATCAGGTACATTAGACATAATATTTTTACTCAGTTTTTAATTTAAAATTCTGTATCTTTCAATCTAAATCAATGAATATGTTTCTTCTTGCGATTTATTTTCTGCATTACTTTCTTTATATTTTTAATTACTGTTGATCAATATTTATTAGTCAATAGTTTTGGAAAACAGAAAAGCAAAAAGTTTCTTCTTAAGAAGTTAAAGTTTTAAATTTATATACATCCTTTTGCATGGTCAAGAACATGCATGATTCATACACCTTTTATATTTTTCTTTTGTTAACTTTTCAGGCTTTGTTATTTAGTCGTACCCTAGAAGAATTAGAAACGTGGATGGATGATGTGGAGACACAATTACAGTCTGAAGACCATGGTAAAGATTTAACTAGTGTGGCTCATCTTCTGAAGAGACATGGTGTATTAGAAAGCGATGTAAATAGTCATAGTGAAGCTCTTGAACAAGTTAAAGATACTGCTGCAGCCTTTGAACGTTCTAACCATTTTATGAAGGAGGAGATCCAAGAGCGCGCTGTTGCAGTAAACAAGAGGTACTATTATTTTCAAAATTATGAATTTTTTTATCTACGTACAAATTACTTGGTGATGATGATGATGATGAGTACTTTAACCCATTATGCAGGTATTGTTCATTGCAAGAACCAATGCAGATTCGGAGGGATAATCTTGAAGATGCGTTATTACTGCAGCAGTACTTAAGAGATGTAGATGATGAAATGCAATGGCTAAATGAGAAAGAACCACTTGCTGCTTCCACTGATTTGGGCAGTAGTTTAACAGCTGTTCAAAGGTTACAAAAAAAACATCAGGTTAGTATTGTAGTCATAAAGAATTATTTAAGTATTTAGTATTGTGACTTCAATTGATTGAGGAATTTATGTTACTGAAAAGCAATTACCTGTCAGATAAAACTGAAAACATTTTTTCATTTTTCGTATTGGATAATTAAATTAAAGAATTTGTGATTTTGTAAAGAATTCATGCTTCATTAAAGGAGGGTACTGATGATGTAATTATTGATGGTGTGAGCTCTTACCTCCATCATCTACTGTGATTAACTGGTTTCAAGTTTAGCTTTCAATTTGAAAAACTTCTGAGAGTACATATCATGATTAGTTAATGTTACTAACTACATATCAAGTACTTTTTTTATTTGTATTGACCTTAATAGGTTGTCAGTTGGAATGTTGTTTGTTACTATCAATTTTCATGTTTTAGGCTTTGGAAGCTGAATTGGTTTCTCATGAACCAGTGGTGTCTGGACTTGCTAGTCGTGCTCAGAAAATGATACGTGCAGGACACTTTGAAGCTGCCCATATTGAAGCGGTTAGTTCAGAGCTGCAAGAGAAATTAGCACATCTTCGAGATTTGGCCAGTGTTCGCCGTCTTCGTCTTCTTGATGCAGTGGAATCACAAATGGTAATTTATTTTTATCTTCTAGAAATTTTTTATCCAGGAAATTTTTAAAAATATTTTTGTATCTGGAGATTTACTTTTCTCTCATTTTAGTTCTACGCAGAAGTGAATGAAGCAGAAACATGGATACATGAGAAGTACCCTCTATTAAGCTCTTCTGATTATGGAAAGGATGAAGATTCAGTTCAATCTCTCTTGAAGAAATTAGAAGGACTAGAAAGGGACCTCAGTGGATTTCAACACACTGTAGGCAAATTAGCCAAATTAGCCCAGGGACTTGTGGAAAGGGGACACTTCGACAGTCAGACAATATTGAACAAACAGGTAAATAACAATATTGAATAAAGTTAAAAGTCTTTCCATTTTAATCAGTAAGCTAGGAAAGCAGTAAAGGACAACATTGTTGTCTTACATAATAATTCACATTAATTGAGACAAAAAATTAAAATGAAAAATTGAAACTGTAATCCCAGAACACATGAATTTATATTCTAATACAATGCTTTACTTACAGAATGAAATAGAAACAAAATTTTCTGAACTTCAAAAGTTAGCTGAGCAAAGACAAGATCGTCTCATTAGTTCACAGAAGTTTTGGCGATTCCTTCGTGAAGCCGATGAAGTTGCAGAATGGATTGGAGATCAGACTACACTGACTGCATCTGAGGAGTATGGTCGTGATGTGGAACATGTGGAATTATTGATTCAACAGTTTGAAACTTTTCTATCAGGTCTGAGTGCCAGTGAAAGTAGAGTTAGTTCATGCATTGCTGCTGGACAAACACTTGTGGCAGAACAGAATCCTGAAAGTGAACGCATTAGAGCCAAAATTGAAGATACCCAACAGTTATGGGAAGACCTTAGGGAGTTAGCTCATGCCCGCCAAGAGGTGAATTTATTTCTGTCACTTTTATGACCAATTCTAGTTATTAGTTAGGTTTCTATTTGATTATCTTCCATTACTTAAAAATTTAGCGTTAAAAATTAGTAGTATTGCATACATTCAATTGGTGAAAATAGGCTACCTGTTTGAGTGATATTTATTCAAACACCTTCATAGGACAATAAACGTCATTATTAGTGTTTTTATCACACAACTTTATACAATTTACTGCATTCAGAAATCATGCAGAAGATTTTACAAACAGTAATTACTGCATAATCAGAGTAATATTTCCCAAAAACATGTTACCAAATAAAGCTAATTGTGTGAAATGAGGTGGTAAAAAATTATTAGTATATTTAATTGTTTCTATTTTCTATGTGAATCTGTAGCAATTAATATAAAGTTTTCCGATTCTTTGTACACAAAGACATGAACCATTTGTGTATATTTGAAACTGTAATTAATAATATTTTGTAGGATACCTTCCTTGGACACAGCTACTAGATTTAATCACTGTTTCTTACATTATTTTCACTTTGTAACTCTGTTAACCTATTCATTACACATGATGGATATGGTTCATGGCTCTCCCACCTCTACAGACTGACGATGGGATATCCCGACAAGTGCCTCTGCGTCGTTAAGGGTTATTTTTAGGGTGCCGTTTCTGACCAGAGTTTTGGGTGTATTCCTCAGTCGTTCTGTGGAGTTTGTAGTATTAACAATGCATTTTACCATTTCTATTAAAGTATTTTCATTTGCATACTACACTCGTTCGAATTTTGGGTATGTTCATCTTCTTTCTCATATTTCTTCATAAAATATACTAATAATATTATGTATATTGTGTTGTATTTTAATGTTATACATTTTATTAAGGTTATACCACTGTTTTAGTGATTTTGAACATAAATATGCCAAAAACTCTTGGTGGACAACGATTCAAATGGTATTTTCATTTATATAGTTATATTTATATCACTTATTAACTTGCATTTATACTATAATATTTATTTTTGGAAAGATAGTTTATTATTTTGCGCTAAAATAATTAACAAGAATTAAGTAATATCAATAATTTTTTTCAATACTTTCCCTATCACCTTTGAATTAATCAAACTTTAGTATGCAAAAACAAGTTATCGGCTCCATAGAGGATTGGCCAGAACACTAGTAGTCAGATGGTGTTAATGAGGAAAATGGCTGACGTAATGAATGGGTTAAAAAGTAGTATTCCCATGAAAACTCTTTGAGAATTTGCCACAGATAGAAGCAACTATCGGCTCTAATGACCTCGATGTTGACGAGCCCTAAAGCCTCACCAAAAAAAAATATAAAAAAATAGATGCAACAAACCAACAAAAACATGGAGAAATATCTATAATTACATGGGTTTGTTTGTTCAGTCAGACTACTTTCATAATTTTCCTTCAACAAAGTTTTTATCTAGAATGTAACCTCTCTAGGGGATGGGTTTTTTTTAGCTAAGGCTTATGTTTCATTTACAACAAAACTGTTTCTCACAAATAGTAAGATTTATATTCTATTAAGTTTAGCTTGAATTATTTTGCTTTCTTATCTTCCTTTAGGCATTGGCTGGAGCAAAACAAGTTCATGTTTTTGATCGCACAGCTGATGAGACTATAGCGTGGATTCAAGAGAAAGAAAATAATCTTGGGGCTGAGGGATATGGACAAGACTTGGAAACAATCCAAGCATTAATTCGCAAACATCAAGGATTTGAAACCGATCTTGCTGCAGTGAGAGAACAAGTGGAGGCTGTTGGGGATGAAGCTACAAGACTAGCTGGATTGTTTCCTGATGCTCGCGAACATATTGAAGTAAAACATGAAGATACTCTTGAAGCATGGAATGAATTGCTTGACCATGCTGCTCAACGTAAAGACAAGTTGCAACAGACAGAACAACTCCAGGCTTATTTTGAAGAGTATCGAGATCTTATGTGAGTATTGATTGTTTACTTATGCAGACCCTTTTCTTGGACGAATATAATATGTTCTTAATCATTTAAATTTTGCATGTAGGGCCTGGATAAATGAAATGATAGCAAAAATTACAGCTCCTGACCTTACTCAAGATGTTGCTGGAGCTGAAGCTCTAATAACTCGTCACAAGGAGTATCAATCAGAAATTGATACACGTCGGGAATTGTTTGCTAATTTCAGTAAAACTGGAAAGGCTTTGGTCCAAAAGGTATTACAAAAATATCTAATTTTCTTGCAATCAATTTATGAAAGTATTTTTAAGTAAATTATAGCTTTCATAGATCCTATTGAATCTTAAAATTATCCACATATAATAACAAGTAATTTATTTTGTCACAACAATTAAAATAGATTTCTAACCTGATTTTTACTTTCTCTTTTTCAACAATGTGCCATGATTTGTCATATGAAATAGGTTTTGGTAGTTTTAAAACTTCATGAGAAGAGTAATAAACTCTTGTGTTGTAGTGATGTGTATAGGGGGGAAAAATTTTTTAAATAACTCATTAAAGTTAATTATAATAATTTCTGTGTTGATACTTACAGGGTCATTTTCTAGCAAATGAAATTGAAGAAAAGATAAATGTTTTAGAACAAAGGAAGAATTTATTGCGAAGCATATGGGATAATAGGATGAAAATATATGAACAAAATTTGGATACTCAGGTAATATACATATTTCTATTGCAATCGCATATGAACAGTCTAAACTGTTTTGTAAAACCTATTAAAGCTCTATGTTAATGTTAACTCATTCATCTCAAACTAATGTAAAGTATGTCAGGAAATTACCTGTTTTACTGAAATTTATTTTCTGGTGTTCCAATATGAAATGAAGAAATAACTCTACTGTAATAAAATGAGAATTAATTATAAGATTCATTTTATAGTTCTTTCACACTTTAATGGTAGGTTTTAATTAGAAAACATCTAATGGTTATTTCAAATTTAATATTATTGGTTGAATATATTACGTGATACATGTAAGGAGTATTTTTATCATTAAATAGGACTTTAAAAAATTTGAAAATCTGACCTAATTAAAGCTTACTTTTCCCTTTATTTTAACAGTTTGATTCCTATTAACAAATATTATTGTATTAAATACTCTGCTTTCTTGTGATGCAATTTTTATTGCACTGTTTATTATAGTTGTTCCCAAAAAAATATACATATGTTTCTCCAAAATTTCAACTTACATGAAGTATATTTTATATGATATTATCATTTTTTCTTCTCCTAACTAGGTATTCAAAAGAGAAGCTGATGTTTTGGAACATTGGATTGTATCTCGAGAACCCATACTTCATGATGGTAAACTCGGTGATTCAATATCTCAAGTTGAAGAACTTATTAAAAAACATGAAGATTTTGAGAAGACTATTGAAGCTCAGGATGAGAAATTTGGAGCTTTGAGACGAGTAACAATGGTACCAGAACTTTAAAAATTTGAGTTATAACTATATTTTAACTACATTTGTTGACATTAAAAAAAGAGGAATTCCACTATTGATACATTCCAATTATTGATACATTCAATTATTTTACTGTTCTGAAAAAAAAGTAAATAAATTTGTTTTATGTTTTTGATTCAATGAACACTAGTGGCGACAAAGTTTGAAAAATATTAATTGTTGAATCTTGTGAGACATATTTTCTGAAGTGATGTATTTTTTCTTTCTTGAAGCTTGAAGAAGCTTTCCAGAAGCAACAAGAAGAAGAACAAGCTGCAAGGCTGGCAGAAAGGGAACGATTGGATCGAGAACGCCTTGAAGCTCGGAAAAGGCTAGAAGTGCAAAGGATTACTGATGTAAGTGGATAATAATTTTTTAAATTTATTTGTCTTGTTAAAATAGTTGGCAGTGCCCTTATTTATGTCAACATGTATTAATGACGCACAAACTCTTTAATCGTTCGTACTTTCACGTACTTAATCATTCGGGGATGTTTGTTCCCCCTCTTCAGATGTATTCTTCCTTTTCTTCTCAAAATTGTACAAAATCCTTATTGTAAATTACATGGTGCACTTTATATTTTCTACAAAAAATATAGAAATTATCTAGTATATCTCATCACTAATCTCCAGTACAATTGTTACAAATATTTAACTTAAATATGTGAGAAAGTACAAACCTGAACGCTCTTATGATGCATGCGCATACTGATTAAAAGTTGTGTTGAACTTATTAAAATTATCTCTTGCTATTTTTGTTGCATGTTCATCTAGATGTGGGTCATGCGGTTGTAGTCTGTTGTGCGGCATTCGGTGCTATCCTCCAGTTCTGATCCACCGAACTGAGGCCCATCAATAAATATTAAAATTAACAAAGTTATGAATACACAAGTTGAGTCAAACATATTCACTTCAAAATATGACACAATATTAAATATAATAAAAAAATATAAATAAAAACTATAGATAATTCATTCCCACATTATTTTCCCCACCACGTGGTTGCGTCATAGCATGAAGACAGCCTGTACCGCACAGTGCTGATAGACCTCAGTTCGGTGGATCAGAGCTGGAGGATAGCACCGAATGCCGCACAACAGACTACAACCGCATGACCCACAACTAGATGAACATGCAACAAAAATAGCAAGAGATAATTTTAATAAGTTCAACTCAACTTTTAATCAGTATGCGCATGCATCATAAGAGTGTTCAGGTTTGTACTTTCTCACATATTTAAGTTAAATATTTGTAACAATTGTACTGGAGATTAGTGATGAGATATACTAGATAATTTCTATATTTTTTGTAGAAAATATAAAGTGCACCATGTAATTTACAATAAGGATTTTGTACAATTTTGAGAAGAATAGGAAGAATACATCTGAAGAGGGGCAACATACATCCCCAAAACTTAATGTGAAAGTACAAACGATTAAAGAGTTTGTGCGTCATTAATACATGTTGTCATAAGTAAGGGCACTGCCAACTAATTTAACAAGTTGAAAGACAACATTACTCTTATCTAATTTATTTGTATTGTGTTTTATTGTATTTTTATAGTTTGTGTTTATGAATTTTATTATTATTATTATTATTGTAATTATTATAAAGTATATTAATTCTTTTGTTTGGAGTAACATGTGATCGTTCAAACAATTTTAATACTTACTTATTCATGCTATCATAACTTCATTAATAATTATTATATGGTAATATAGGAAAGACGTCGAGAAGATGAAAGAAGGCGTATGCAGGAATTAAGATCAAGGGAAGAAGTGAATGGTGGTTCTCCACAAATTGAAAGTGGCATTGGGTAAATATGTGATGTTATCTAAATATACTACGATTATTTAAAAATATCTTTAAATAAATATTTTTGTAATATGACCTTTTAACTATTTTAATTATTTTTAGGTTGAATCTAGAGTCACCTGAAGTGCAAAAATCTAGAATACTTAGTATGATTGATAGACGCGGTAAGTCTTTGTAGTAAGAAGTAAATGTAAACTTTTTGATTATACTTGTTCGGCCCTTTGAATTTTATGAAACACTTGTCCTGAGCATCATCTTTACTTTGCTTTCTTTTCAGGTGATATCAAACGAGCAGAGAGCATGAAAGTAGAAATGAAGAAACCTAAAAGGACACCAAGCTTTACCACTAGACGTCGAACCCAAAGTTTCCGTAAACTTCAGCGTCTGGAACCTGAACAGTTACCACCAGTGGAAGTGAAAGGGTATTTGGATAGGAAACATGAACTGCAAAGTGGAGGCAAGAAAGCTCCAATGCGTTCCTGGAAGACATTTTACACAGGTAATATGGGAAAAAGGAAAGACGTGAATAATTTTAACAATCCCTTTTAAACTAAAAAGTAGAGATGGTTATTATTTCCTTATTAGACAACATGCCTTTACTAGCACTTCCAAGTTTAATGTGTTATGTATATTCTGGCCAATTTTAGTTGTATAGAATCTGTAGATAGGTTGGAACTGGTGAGGGGTATTTCTTTGGATTGATACTACCATATTTACTTGAATGTAGTTGCCCCCTAAATATAGTCCTTCCCCCTTATTTTAGGAGGCAAAATTCAGTGGGGGGGAAACAAGTCGAGTAAAATCAATTTTCTAAAAAGTCTTTCTGAAGGAAAATGCTCATTCAAAATTCCATGTGTAATGGTTGGCTCTGGTAAGTATAATCAAATGTACTTGAAAAGCTAACTGTTGCAGTTCACCTTCTCCTCTTGACATCTCCAGATACATGCAGACTTTGGCTCTACTTTGAATTCTTGTGCCGCTGCTTTATTTCTATGTGGCTGAGCATTATTTAGAACTTGCAGTTTGATGTTAACGTCAAAGCATCTCCGATCGCCCATCTTTCATTGTGTCGAAGGAGCTCCCTGTTTCTCGACTATTTCGAATGAGCGTCAAATCCTGCCATCATCGATCGATGTTCTTTGTGTTACATTACGTATGCGACTTCTGTTCACTTAACTCGTTTTCACCCATTAAACTTTGAATTAGCAGTTTCCCCATCCTAAACTCTTAATATAGTTCTCCGAAGGAATTTTGGGNTTTTTTTTTTTTTTTTTTTTTTTTTTTTTCAGAAAAAAAAGTAGTAAATACGTTAGCACCAAATACACTCCACCATTTACACAAACAAATTTCAGGTTGGACTTATTGGCCAGTAAAATTTACTGTATGTATATACCTGTTATCTATAACCAGTATATACTTGTTTTAAATAAATACACCAAATACAAATAATTATTAAGTTTTTGAATATTCTTAATAAATACCTTTAACTTATCCTTACAGCTTAGCATTTTTGATTCTATGAAAATTTTTCAGTTCTCTGTGGCCAGCTGTTATGTTTCTTCAAAGATGTTGATGACTTTGTTAATAGCAAAGGTGCTACTGCTCCAATAATTGTTTACAAAGCAAGGTGTGAGAAAGCAGGGGACTACACCAAACGGAAACATGTATTCAGGTGATGTGTCTTACTAAACTCTTATTCTTATCTGAATTTTTGTTTTAATTGGTAAACAATTATTGAAGTACTTCAATTCTTATCATTTTCTCTAACATTGCATTTCCGTTACCATTAACTCTAGTATAGAAACATTAATGCAGTTGCTAGTAAAACAAATTTAATTTAATAACATACATGTAATTTATGTAATTGTGACACTACTATAATCATCAGCTTTCATCAAAAAATTCAAGTAGCAGTAGAGGATCCTTGATTTTATTTTGGATGGGTATTAGATAACTGGGAGTTTGAAAAATTTGGGAAGTTTGGTGCAAAATGATACAATTTTAAGGCAATTATGATTATATAAAAATATATTTTTACCGCACATTTAAATAATAATGTACCATTTATCATTTATTTTATATAAAATTCAAGAAAAAATTATTTTTCACTCTTTTTGGGGTGAAGGGTTTGAGCCCAGAAGTCACCTCTCTGAATCCACCACTGGTATTAGGTGATATTAGATTAAATCAATTTCAAATAAGGAATGAAAATATTTTATTGAAAAATATATTTCCAGATTGTGCTGTACTGATGGGTCTGAGTTTCTATTTCTGGCTACCACAGAAGGAGAGATGGAAGACTGGGTTAATAAAATTTCATTTCATGCTCAGCTGCCTCCAAGCATGCAGTTATTAAGTTATGATGACTCACAGAAGGTAAAATTAAGTTTCCTGATTACTTTATTAAGTATAAGAAATTGATGAAGTGAAAACAACACTCTAACTGTGTGTAAAAATTTAGTTTCCCTAATTTATCATGTCTTTATTTTTT
>NNCF01125901.1:919740-978587 GCA_002313205.1 Laupala kohalensis | reverse complement strand
GGGGGGGGGGGGGGGCAGTAAGTACAAAAGACTCTATCCTATCTCACCTATTGTGGCAACTAGATGGGCTGGTTCCAACTAGTCATTGTTGAACAGATTGGTTTAAATTAACATCCTAAAATGTGTGTCAATTCAACTAAAGTTGTTGTTGTTTTGTGGGGCTTTACGGCTCATCGACATCTAGGTCATTAGAGCCCTAAAATTCTGTATAGGTAGGGAAAATGCAGTTACGCACTAGGGAGAGCCAACATGACTCTCCCCGCGTGTGGGACTCACCGAATGACTCAACCATACCCACTAAAATCCCTCCTGAATTACAATATCTCAAAACATTGAGGACAAAAAATGAGGGGGGGTGGACAAAAAAATGAGGAAAATGAAAGATACCCTAGCCCTAATAGTGTCGGGATAAAAATGAACAAGAGGTGACCAAGGAAGGTCAGGAAAGAGAAAGGAAGGAGCTTTGCACAAGTAAGTGGAAGTAATGCCAGACTCAACTTTGGGCCCCCTTGTGACTCAACTTTGGGCCAAACACGTACTTACTAGATGTAAGTCCCCTGGGGGGACTAAAGATCATCTTGGATAAATTTTATCTTACGTTGATGTTGAATTATGTTCCCCATATTGACATATTTTGTGGATGTTTGTGGATGAATAATGAATTTAAAATTATTTTCAAAAAGGATGAAATTAATAAAGGATTAAGAAAAGATAGAAAGAGGAAGATATAAGTAGGAAAACTTTGTACCTGTGGATGGATGCTGTAAATTAAGATAGTCAGAGAAACAATTGTAGATATCATACTTTATTGGATGATAATTACAACATGACATTCTAAAAGAGAACTGACTGAAAGAGGATCTCATTGTACCTGGAAATTGAGACAGCCAGATGATTATCTTTTGGTAAATTGAAACTACTAATAGAGAAGTCATTTAAAAAAATCTACTCAATTGATAGTGTATATTGCTGTACAATATTTAAAGTTAGAGAAAAGTCAAATTTTAGTTTTAAGTTGTTTTTTTCTTCAGCTTTTGTTAGCAGAATTTTGCCTTTATATGTAAAGCAAAGTATTTGGTTTTCATAAACAATTGTTTGAAACTAGTATCTCCAAAATCGATCCAAGGAAGACAATTATTTCCTTATGAGTCCACGTATATCTAAGTAAGTCATAATTCAAGACATAATGAAAGAGAATCACAAAGAATAAATTAACATTTAACAATCTCCTTCTATGAGGATCTTGGGTATCAAGACACTACCTGGGATCACTTTCCATCTTGGTCTTCTGACCAGCTTCACAGTCAGTGGTCTCATAAGAAAACTGTCCCAAGAAGTCTGATTCTGCGCCTCTTTAACATTTGCCTGGAATGAGACAAGATATTATCATTAAAGATGCTAGCAAACATTATTTTGACAAAATTAGCAGCAAGATCACATGGGCATACCAACAAAATTTGAGGCATCCAACAAAAACTGTGACAAAATTTTCCTAAAAAAAAAAATTGATGGAAACTGAAATTATTGAAAATTGAGGTATTATTTTGTGTCAGAATTGATTTGAAAGGTTATTTCTTCCTTTTGACTCTTATTTATGCTTTAATTCGTTCCTAGTGTTTATGAGCACAATTAATTTATTCTAGATAGTTACACAGAATAATGAATATTATTCTTGAAGTATTTTCATTTAATTTTTCTTAGAGTCCTGCCTCTTCTGAGCGGCAACCAGTGATTGAAGGGGATGATCTGGATGGAGATGCTAGTTCTGTATCAAGCCATGCATCAACTCCTGAATTGCAAAGACGGGCTGATCATCCTACTCCACAAACTCAGCTCTTGCAACAATATCAACGAGAGAGGCAGTTGGGTGAAAAACCTCCTGTTCCTCCTCGTGGTGCTCCTCCCCCAATTCCTGTGCGATCCCCTAGTACAGAAGCCATTACTCTAAGACCTAAGTCTGGAGGTATGTGATTGATGTTTTTCTTTCTTCTTTAAATTTCATACTTTTCTTTGGTATTCTAATACTCTTTTTATTACTATGTTTATTTCTTTTTAGTAATCCAGAATTAGTTGCAATTATTTTAAAAAATTTGACATAAGTTCAGGAACGGAACCACCGGACATTAAAAATTAATCTATCAGATGTTTAAATTTCTGTGCTTGTGTAGAATAATCCACATCAAAATATTAAGCTTCTTGAACATGCCTGTCTTGATCTGAAGTCTCATTTTATCAAGACTTTTATTATATGTTATTTCTCAACAATATCATTTTATATTTGGCATTTAGAATAAATAATTTATAGTCACAAAAAATGGTCTAGACTGCACAAATGGAAGAAATAATTTTTTTATAGATTTTGTGGATGCCCCTACTCGACCTCAGTCCTACCAACCAAGTAGTGGATCTACTCCACACCAAAATGGAGTTCGTCTCCAAGACCAATGGAGTAGAAGTGATGGAAACTCACAAGGTCAGTTTTGGTAGTATTTATAAATCAACCTACTTATTGTAGAATTTTAATGAAATACTGTTGGCAGCCAATTTTTTCATTATCTAAGCTTTACTTTCAAATTTGTATTCTCAAATCTTCCTTGTAGGAAATTTTTCAGATATTTGTTCAAAGTAGAACTTCTCTTTTATGTCCTCAGAGGTTGTGTTTTCCATAACATAAGAGTCATAAACTCTTATAGTTTTCCATAACATAAGAGTCATAAACTCTTATAGTTTTCCATAACATAAGAGTCATAAACTCTTATAGTTTTCCAATTACTTTGTTTATTCCAATTACTTAATAAACTTTCCAGATTTTTCCATTACAATGTTTCTATGTGTAATTTTCACTTTATCTTTATGATTTGTTAATGTATAAATCACTTTACAAAGCACACAACGGCATTTGAAGATGGGTTATTCTATATTAAACTGCAGAGCAAAAATCCATACAACACTCATCATATAAAATTTTCATGATTTTCTATTTAAATTTAATTCCCACAATAGTGTTGATTGTCTGAAAGCCACTTATCCGAACATTCAATTTTCTGAACTAGATAAAAGAATATTAAAAAGAAAAATGATAAAAGCAATAGCGACTTTGTCAATGATGTCATTCCTAGAATTTACAAAGACCAGTCGGCACTAGAGAACTAAACATTTCTTATTTGATGAATTAAAGTGAGTATTTTCTGTCAAATTATTTTTTCTTTGAACTTCTAAGAGAAACACCACCTCCTAATATGCAATCATAGAATGCAATCATTGTTGTATGCGGGATATGCATTTTCAATTAGCATTTTATGTTTTGCAAGAAGAGGTCTCTACACTCATAATGGGATTTCATCTACTTAAAATTAAATTTGGAGTTAAGATTATTTTAGCAGTATATCAAACTTATCATTAGAAGGTTTTTTTTAATACTTTTAAAATAGCATGTTTTAAAATAAAATCTTAGCCACTGTACATAAATTTGAAACGTTGTAATGATACCACAATAAAAATATACATACAGCCCAGTAAAGTACATCTTTTTCGTTAGAGTTTACTCTCGCTTTGTTTGATGCATTTTGATTTCTTCATTTCAATCCAGATTTTTAGCTCATATGTTTTCTGTACTCAATAAGCTGAGACCACTCAGCCTCTCTTGGGTCAATGTGCTTATTAAATAATTTTCAATGAGCTTTAACTTGGAACTTGAGCACTATGCACTCATCAGAATTCAAGAAAAGGCAGTGCAGAAGTAAAGGAAGCTAGATGCTATCAAGAAGTTTTCCAGAAAGTTCCCTAGAATTCTTCCTTACTTTCTTGTTTCTTTTGTCTTGAAACTGGTCAATGACCCTCCACGCATTTGCAAGATGGTTGCAGAATTTTTCATTCCAAGTTTTCAGGTCCTTCCGGCTCTCCCAATCCCCAGACCCTAGCTTTTGGGGGTCTACAGGGGAGCAAGTTAAACCAATGATATCAATAATAAAACCCTTCCCTTTAATCTACACTTTCCCTATATTTATGTCAGCGTTTTTGTGAAACCACCTGGTATTTACACCATCTTGAGTAATGTATAGGAGAGATTTTACTGTATTTGTTGAGGTAAATTTGGAATATTCTGAGTGGATGAGATAATTTTTGTTTATTTTTATCTAAATTACTGTATTAGAACTGTACATAGGTAAGATTTTATAAGCATGTGGTGTCTGTAGTTTTGGAACAAAGAATATGGGATTAATAACATGCATGTTCATTTTAATTCAATCTCCATTAAAAATAGCAATTATCTGTTGCTAACAATTTTTTAATGCATATAATATAGGTATGGTTTCATCACACTGTCAGTCAGATAGCCTTTTAAAACATAAATATATTTAAGATTGAAAAACATATTATGTTTCTTTACTCCACAAATCTTGTGGAAATATATTGATGCATTGTTTTTACTTATTGCTAAGGACTTAATTTTGTTTTCATAGGTGTAGAAATGTATCTCATGGGGTATCAACAGGGTAAAATGTGTGGTAGGGTGTGTACTTCCATATCCTTCTCTCCAGAATTATTTCATATTATAAAAGTTATTGGAAGAAATTACTGAACTTGGAAAGATATGTACAAAAGCTTCATATATTTAATGTACTAGTGAATTTTTGTGTTAGATACTTTTGAGACACCATACACTCTTCTCCATTATCTTGCTACTCGGTTTTCTTGTTTATATGAACAAAAGTGAAAAATATTACTGTTAGAACAAGGAGCTATCCAATAGACCACTTCTTTTTCTTTTAGGTGATACCCTATTACGATTAGTTTGCAACTCTTTTTCGCCTGATACTAAAATGTGGACATAGAATTAATGTGATTTATGATATATTTACATTTAATAATTGTATTTCACTCATTCGAAAGAGCATTCCACAGATAATTAATTGAAACACTTTTTAGAATGTTTTATTAATAAATAAATAAAGATTGGTCAAAATTGTGTTTTACTATACTTGATAATTACTGAAAAGTGCCTTTTGAAATGTTTTTACTTAGATTTTTGTATGCAACTATTTCTATTGAGTACTCAATACATGTGATTGTAAATGTGTTTGTCAATAATGTATTGCCAGTTCAAAATTAATTTAGATGTTACTTCCCAAGAATGTATACTGACATTTAAAAGATCACTTACATTAGTTTTATGTGTTGTCCCTCTTCATTGCCATTATATTTGTCCATTATTGACACATTTTCTTACAAGACATATTTGCATTAGAGTATTAATAAAAAATAGTACTAAAATTGAAAATTGTGTTGTGAAAAGTGAAATATGAGTATGAATCACTTTAAATGCTTCCAGCCAGTATTGTTGCATTGTGAGATATGTTTTTAGCTTAAAACTTTATGTACTAATTTATTTACTATCAATGATTCGATCAAATTATCGACATTTACTAAATATTGATTTGCTTATTCACTATAAAATATGTACTTTTATATTTTATGTTTGTACCATTCTAGTCATTAAATTCTCGTTGTGTTCTTTGACACATGCTATATTCTATAATTTATAAATTAAAATTTACAATTTTACTTCGCAAAATTATTAGGATAGTTATTCAACTGTGTATCATTCAGTACTTATTTTGCTTATTGTGGTGTATCTTGCTGTATTTTTATGCTTTTCATGTTGTTTGTTGGTAGAAATCCCCCCTCCCCTGCCTTCCTCTGCCCCTCCTCACAGGATCTTGCCACTGACATCAGGAAGAGGCAACACCCGCAGCCAATGGCAGACAGACCCATCCACTTTTCACAATCAGGGTTCGTAGACAGATTTGATGAAACAGTGCAACATGATTTTATTTTTTTGTTTCTTTCATTCCTTTGCACTTAAAAATAGAACTCTTCGCATCATTGTTTGGACTTGCATTTTTAATGGCATTTGCATGGTCACTTAGGCATGACAATTTTCTCATAAATTATTACATATGTTTATGTATTTTATGTCTTATTATCATGTATGTTTAGATAATCATTCAATTAAGGCAGCATGCATTAAACTCTTGAAGACCGTTCAAGAGTTTAATATGACTAACAATGTTAACTAAAATGAAGCATATTGAACAAAATGTTGACTAAAATTTGCTTGGTTTGGAATTCAGATTATCAATGTGGCAATTCCATTTGAGGTTGTCCTGAATATGAAACCCTAAAAAATTGTTTATCCGGCAGTTTTTATTAGGGTTCCATTTATCAAAAGGGATTATAGGAGGAAGAGATTTTGGCGTACCTATCTTTTAATTACCTTTTTTATTATAAATTTCTTAAGTACATTGTGAAAATAAAAAACAAAGATCAAATCAATGTTAAATAGCAGGTGTGCAAATTATTCATTTTTAATTCTTCTTGATTTTCCAACAGATTAACCTACTCAGTGATTGCCAAGTGGATGGGTTAGTTTTTAATTATTATAAATAAGAAACAGATGTTTTGGTGTAATTTGAAGTGATAAAATGTTTGCTGATAAAATACTGACATAATGAAATAATTTATGAATTTTGAAATAATTTTACATTCATGTATTAATAATTTTATTCTTAATTCTATCAATGGGTCTTTTTCAGTGCTCAATCTTGTTCATTATCCTATCAAATGTGTTAAGTCCTATTATAAGTTTCCTCAGCTGTAAGTTTGATTTTCTTTATGTATTTTAGTATGTAACTTTTGTTACCATAATTTTGGAAGTCATATGAGAATAAAAATATTTAATGTATTGTTTCTAAGATGCTTTTCTAATTTTGTTTTCTAAAAACTACCAGTAACCTTGTAGATGATCTTCTGCATCTGTCACATCTAGCATGATGCACTGTTTCTGCTTAATTTCCTGCAATCCAGCTATATTTTTTTAATTTGATATCCTTTTTACACACCACTGGGTCATCTATCTCTTTTTGTGGGAAGAAAGCAACAATGCTTTATGTACCTTGCATTAATTATTGATATGGCATGCTTTATTTAGAAAATGTTGAAGTAACTTGTTTTTAAATCTGAATTTACTTTAAGAGTTCATCACAAAGACTTGATCTCCTTTTATTCATGTCAGAGCTCATATGATTGAAGTATATGATTCAATCTATAAATTGGGAAAGAAGGGGAATTATTATCCAGATATTTTGTGAAACAAAATAAAATGAAAATATACATTACAAAATCAAACAAGTTATTTCAGTAGGTGTTAGTAAGTTGAGAATGTTTCCAGTTAAAAATGAACTAATTAAATAAAAAAAAATATATATATATGTTGTTGTTTTTTTGCAGTGTATGGAAACATTGGACCTCCCATCCGACAGGTATTAATATACATATCTTTAAATAAGGTTGAATTCTCCAATTAATATGTGTTTTAAAATTATATTCTCTCAGTTTCAGCAAGCTAGTACTTTTGGAGGGGAAAGACCATCATCTGTTCCTTCTTATCCGAGTCATACACTACCTGCTGGGTCTGTGGCAGGTGGAGATTTTCATTCAAATGACTCTCCAGAAAGTGATCAACAAATCCCCGCTGTTTTGAGGAAAGACAAGGATAAAGATAAACGTTCCAGTGTTCTAAGTAGTTTATTTAGGAAAAAGCGCGCTACACACTTGTAGTTACTATGTACGTTACAATCATGAACTAGAAAATGACTGGTACTCAAGTGACTGCAACCTCTGTGATGGCTGTGATTTCCTATTGATGTGCAAAACCATTCATCACTGTTTAGCAATATACAATTAAAAATATGTGCAATAGAATACACACCATAAATTCACATAGTTTTCTTGAACATTGGATGGGTTATTAGCTCCTTAACTCTAGTTGTCCTTTGTATTTTTAGCTAGTTACAGTGTAGGAAATTAATTAAGGCCTCATAGATGAGTTTTAAAGTTTATTATTGCAAGTAGGTCAAATTGTAATGTAGCTCTATAAAATGCCATGTATAGAAATGGTATTCACACATGCCAAGTTGTATATTTATTTTTATCTTCCACTGGTGAGACTGAATGGAATTATGAAAATGTAACAGAGATTTATTTCTCTTTAAATAACTAGAAAGGAAAAGAGTTACTTGTATAAATATAAAATATTTTATCATATTTAAATTAAATGTCATTTTATTTCAATTCTTTGTAACTTAATACATTTTACAAATAACTTTCTTCGTGTTTCTGTCCTTTATTTCCTCACAGGTTATTTTAATATTATAGAAAATATTGTGATAGCTTCAAGAAAGAAAAATATGTGAGATTTAGATCACTTTTTAGCATGGTAAAGTTTGCCACTATTTAAACTTCTTGTTGTTCCTTCCATTTTAAGGGAGTTAATTCTCAAACATAGAATGCCGTTAAAGCTTAAAAAAATATGTAATATACTTGGTGGGAATTGTTTAAGCCACTTTCCATGTACACAAATAATACTTGAATACTTTTAAAGATTAACAGTTTAATTGGATTGTAAAATGAGGTGATAGGGAAGTGACAAACATTGTACAGAATATCCCTGTATTGTGTGAGATGAGAGAGTTCTTTAGTGTGTTTTAAATAAAAACCTAAGTATGTTTTGTGCAATTACTTTTAAAAAATCTATTTAAATGTTGTTTATGAATTCTTGTAAAATAAACAGAACTAAGAGATGTCTGTATGAGTAGACCAAACTTCTCTTTTTCACTTAATAAAGCTGAACATAGAATATACCTTGTCTTTTGATTTTTATAACATTTGAAGAACATATGAAAAATGTTTTTTGGAAAAAGGTCTCATCGAAATGATAAATGCAAGTAAATTATTTCTACAACATGGAGTGTGTGTCTCAGTTTTGTTTAGAGTGGGGGAGCTAAAAAGGTTCATTCTAATTACTGCTGAAACATTAAGAACTTCAAGTTTATCTTTAGAGAAGTATAGTATTTGCCCTGATGCAATTGAGTTTTTGTGTGTTTCCATGTTTCTGGGATGCAGGGCAGACCTGTTGCTAAAAGTCATTGATGCAAAAAGTAAAATAAGTCACCTCTGGGTATCAGGTATGTGTCATTCCAACACAAGCAAGCTTGGTCTGAGAAGAAGAAGGAGGTAGACGGCTTGGGAACAAGTGACTTGCACTATCTAGTTATTTCCACCCTTTGCTGGTAGGTTCTAGGAGAATGTGGTATAGAGTGAACCGTTAATCTTATACTACTTTGTGGTGCCTAATTCTTCTTTTCTAAGTGAAATAAATAGACCTAAATTAGAACTGCTCCTCTACAATATCCTTTTGAGAAGGCTCACTCTACTGAAATGGTAGTTCATTAAAATACTTTAAGGATAACTCTATTTTGGGGATGGAGGAAGTATTATTTCATTTGTGTTGTGTATTTGTTCAACTTGTGATATAAATGAGTGATCACTACAAAATGTAAGATCAGTCTTCAAGTTAATAGCAGTTCACATCACTGCTGATAAGCGAACATGCAGATATAGAAGTAATTGTCAGATATAATGCCAGCCTTCCAGTATCAAACATGAGACCTGTTTGCTTCAAAAATTGACCGACACTTGAGTAATCACTAATAAGGTATCTTGAAGTAGAAATGACAAAATAAAAACTACACAACAGTAAAACAGCACAATGTAAAATTGATGTAAAATTCCTCATTATTGATTGTTAAGATAATATGAGTGGTAGATCTCATTACCATAAATCATCCAACAGTCATTTATTTAATTATTTTAAAAATATATATATTGAGATTCTAAGATTGGTGGTCTTGGACTCTGCTTTGGTGTAATTGGGGTGGCCAGAGACCCTCCAATCCTTAAGTGGTTGGTATCCTTTAGTGGTGCCAATATCTTTGTTTGTAATTTGTAAAATATGTAATCAAAATATCAGAGTTCTTTTGGTAATGAAGTGGTATGTTTATCCCACCTCAAATTTGAATCAATAGTCACTCTCAAGTACCTGTAGTTGTCTACCCTCTCAATTGAAATGTTATTCATGGTAATAGGTACCTGCTGGGGTAGCTATCAGAATAGCAGCCAAACATCATGTCATTTTATTCAGATTTAAAGTTAATTTATTGTTTATAACAATTCAGACAACCTCCAGCTTTTGGTTCATATCCAATGTTAATTAAATTTATCTAGTAAAAACCAAAAATTAGCATAATATCTGCTTAAGCAGTTATATCTTTTATTAGGTCCAAAAGGTCATTGATATAAATGACAAAAAGAAGGGACCATGAATAGACCCCTGGGGGACACCAATGGATATCTCAATAAGTTCACCAACTGTTAAACTTATTCTTATACATTGCTGATGCTTGTTGAATATATTATTAAAATTAAAGTAACAAATTTATTACAATGCTCTGAAAGATTAATTTTATTAAAAATACATGCTGGGCAAGCAGCCGATTACGCTACTGCGCCGTTTAATATGAAAGTTAAATATTCGATACATTCATTGAAATTAACACTTCAGAAAGCTTTTTTTCCCTCTAAATGATGGCTGTTACGCTTTCTTACTTTGACAATCGATGTTCCTTGGGGGGTACTACAATCCTACAAAGTCCCACCCGAAGTCAATATCCCGAGCGATCCCGAGTTGCGACTTCGAACTGCAATTATGAAAATAAAATCATCAAAATCCAAACAAGTGCTGGGGAAAAACATGCCTTCTTTAACGTCCTATTTTTTAAAATAATTGTGAAATAAAACATCTGAACCTCGTAATAAAAATAAATTTTATTTTATTAACACCCTATGTCAGGTACACGTCACCGTGTCTCCAGAACGCTCCAGAACTCCACGCTGACTCCACGGGCCACGTATTCACGTACGCGTGGATTTGCTCGCCTTGTCCAATCGAGAGGCTGCATCAATGCAGATCCAATGGCAATTCACCACGACACTTTGCTGAATATTATGAAAACACAGCAAATGTTTTATAACTCAGATGATTTCTTTATGTATACTTATTGTAAACATTGAATATTATAAACAATGTTAATTTTCAATATTTCAATGATATTTCATGTTAAATCTTTATTATGTATTGTTTCTTTATTCATCGTTGGGTTGGTTGCACTTAGGACACATGAATTATCTACTCTTAAAAGTTATAGAATACCTTTATTATATGTCTCATTCACATTACGGATATATATTTCGGTATTGTTATTATATAAAATAAGTTGTCTCGTAAAAGCACTTTGAAAAACGCAGTATGCGAATATTATATAGGAGAAAATAGTGGGGGTATAATTTCGGGGAATACCCTATGTCTTTAATTACCAAAATTGATCGTCGTACGGGGTTCCGTGAAGGTGCGCACGGGTTGGGCTTCATCAATTGTATTTGGTGGCCAGCGTTCTTCTAGGACCAGTGGTCCAGAATAGTTGGAAGATAGAGACTGTGAACTTTTATGTTGGGTTCGCACCTAAAAAGTGGCAAGTAAATTAAAGAACTATATTCTTATTCAATTTTTCAAGTTTAAAAAATACCTGATTTGCCCTTGACAGTCACACCTAACGCATAAGTATGTATGTACAAAGATGTTTTCTCTTTTTTCTTACACGGTGATCACAAACAATTTGTGATTCGAAGTTTATTATTTCACCTAGTTCTTGAAATTGTTGGAATAGGCAACCCTTTTTTCGTGTGCATCCGGGACCGGGGATCTTTCATCATCCTTAACGAAAAGCTGTATACTTATATTTTTTGCAGAAAATGAAAAAAAAAAGAAACTATGTAACATTACTGGTTGAATCTGAAATGTAGTTCTTAGTGTAGATGAAAATGTAGTGAAATGAAATTGTTCGAGTGTTATAAAATTGTTCTTTAATTTATGGTAACTATGGCATAGTAACAATTTCCATGGAATTTTAATGGAACACCCACAACGGGTGTGAATGCATTTTCTAATGCTTCTCTACCCGAAGAATAATTGGTTTTCTCCGCAACATTCGCAACATTTTATACGATTAGTCATACGATTCATGCTAAACGATTTCACGATAAGACAACCCCAGCGTTTAACCCAGGTTGAACGACAAACCATTCACAGATCCGGCCGGAACACTTCGCAGCGCCGAACATCTCGCAGGCATTTGTGGAGGTACAAGTAGTTAATTTCTATCGCCGTTTTCGGTGGGCACGTGGCTGCCAGTCGATAAAAAGGCTTTATTTGTATGTGATTTTTTTGTATATAAACTGCGAAACGTTTTTACTGTTGCTCGTAAATTTACTGGGTCGTTCAATGTTATTGTGCGTTACACGAGTGCAATGTTTTTAGTCTCAGAATGTTGTTAGTGAATGCGAACTTTTCGTAAATCATGTTTTGTATGTAATATTAAGTTTCTCAGTAACCCAAGTATTGCTGTTCTTGGGTTCATGTATTTGGATTTGGACCTCTTTAAATATTGATGCAGAAATGGATTGTCATGGAACTGTAGCATTTCATACAGGTTATGACATTACTATTCAATAAAATTAGCACCATAGCTTTGATATTATTAATTATTGTACAACCTTTCATTTATTGTATGGTAATTTGCTTCAAATTTTCTTTTGTATTTTTAATTTCTAGAACATGAATTGTTAATAGAAAGTTGAGTGGAATTGTTTCAGTACATATCTTCAGATTTCATTGGAAATTAATCAAGGTTGTACGTTTATGATATTTTTATATTATAAGTTGAAGTATGATTGTATTTCCCATATTACTTACCTGATTTTTGTTGAATACATGGCATGGAACTACCAGAACCTGTTGACTTAGTACAGTTTATAATTTTACACTATTACTTTTCTGTTTTTCAGATTATGGAGGAGACCAAAACCATGGAGGAGGACCTTGCTCCTCGCCCCTATCAATCACAAATTTTAGAATTAGCTATGGAAAGAAATACCATCGTATTTTTACCTACTGGGTCTGGTAAAACTTTCATTGCAGTAATGCTAATTAAGCACATGGCTGCTGGAATTCAGAAGTGAGTAAAGTTTTTTATACTCTTCGATTTTTATAATTCTTTTAATATTGCGATCTACTCAAATTAAATGCTGCCCGTGCATCTTATTTTATCCTTATGCTGTCATAATGTTTTTTAAAATTAAAAATGTAACATAATCTAAGAATACATTTTATTAATTAATTAGTATGTAACTATGAATCTCTGTTGTAACTAGCACTGTGGGATAAACTTCTCTATTACTTTTTTGAAATGTATTGGAAAGGGTCCCCCCCCGGTTAACTCGTTTCTTTTCCTGTAGGGTACTAATCTTCAAAAACATTCTTTTTATTTTGAGTTGTGTTACATAGTTTGTCATTAGTGTGTGTTCCAGTAAAATTATTTCACTGTACTATAATAAACTGTAGACCTTGTTTATCACAACTGACTGGGACAGACTGATCCAGATAATACAAAATGCAGGTAATTTGTATGATATGGTAAATATTACAACAGGGAACTGGAGAGAGAACACTTTCTATGAATTCTTCATGAAAATGAAGTTATTGAAATTTATACAAATTCTGAGTACTAGAAAACAAACCACATTGACAATGAGTGATCACACAACTCGATCTATTGCAGGTGGTATACAGGCTCACATTCCTCTGTTCATCACAAATAAACCTTACAGGCTACGTGTAATATTTTATTTTGTATTAATGATTAGTTCTTAATATGAAGTATTTTGAATTAAGTAAAAAACCTAAATCACTTTATCATATAGGTCACTTGTATACTACTGCATATAACATTTCATAAGGTCATTTTAAAATTATTTTGATTGTTATAGGATAACACAAAAATTGGATAAACTTGGATCTTGTGGGGATGTTTTTGGATAATTTTTATAACATGTATTTTTTAAATGGAAATATTTTGTTTGGACCAATTTAACATTATGGTAACATCCTAATCTTTTTCTTCGTATATCCTTCTGCGAGTAGTGCTACCTCCACCATCGCCTCCATCTTCACACTTAAACAGAATTTCTTAAAATGGAATCACCAGGACTAACAGTACTAACATTGCCAACTGTGACGGAACAATTGTTTATAAATGTTCATGGCTCGCTGTTGTGAGCCATATTATGATTATCATACCCTAACCTACTAATATAACCAGTGGCGAAAAGAAGAAAATGGTGTGGAATATTATTTCTTTATAAATACTGTAAATATGAAGAGCGAAGAATACAACTTATATTTTCAGAATCGTAATAATTTTTGTTGTAATATGGCATCAATGTTTTTTTTTATTTTAACCTTGATGTTACTGTATTGTTATATTTGGACTTTTGTTTGAATGTATATTTATTTTTTTATTAAAATGCTTTGTTTGAATGTATTTGTAATAGATGTGATTGTGTCATAATAATTACAGTGCTCATTTATTTTGGTAAATTTTAGAGCTTTCACAGAAGGGGGAAAACGCTCCTTTTTTCTGGTGAATACTGTTGCTTTGGCTGAACAACAGAAAGTATACATAAAGAGACATACTAGTCTTACTGTGGGTCATTATACTGGAGACACAGGTGTCGATTATTGGAAAGAAGAAAAGTGGAGAGAAGAACTAGATAAACATCAGGTCAGTTATAGTGTGGATTAATAGATTCTTATTACAAAGTAAACTCCTTAATATGAAGTTCTCTATGATAATCTGTGTTAATTTGAAGTATTATATTTCTGTGGATGTGCAATTATGAAATAATTTCATCACCACGTGTGTCAACTATCGTATGTTAGTGCATTCTTGTTTGATACAATTTGATACACAATATTCAATGCAGTGTTAACATAGTTTTATTGAAAAATGGCCTCCACTTGAAGTAGTGGTGATGGAAGCATCAAAATTTTTCTTTCCATGTATTACCTTATTGTAATAGATGATAAAAAAAATTCATGCTGCTACCACCAACCCCTTTAGAGTTATGCATATTCATATTACAACTTTTTTCCCATTTAAATATGTTAGATTAGACTTAGATGTGTGTTTCAGGAATATTTTTAACTTCCTTAATTTTCTACGCATATTTAAAAAAATATATACACCTCATGAATTTATCTGCTGAATTTGGGGAGGAAAAACCAAAATCAAATTATGAAAAATAGGGATTTTATTCTTTCTGAAATTGGGTTGTTTGAGATGGAAAGTGAAGAATCATGAAGACATGACACCACAGAAATGAAGGGTGCCAGCTTGTGTTCTTTGTGGACCTGGTTTAATAGTGAAGCTGACGGAACTTTTATTTCCATAAAATTTATGTAGTAGTTGAGAATCTAAACATTTGGATATTTTTGACAACAATATGCTATTTTTCTATTTAATTGTTCATGCTATTGATATTATTACACATATTCTGAAGTTTTTTGAGGTTTTGTGAAGTTACTTCGGAAAACTTCAGCATTTTCTGAGGTATTTTCATGTTTTCTGAGGTATACCTCAGAACTTTGAGGTTTCCAACTCCTGAGGTTACATCAGCCTGAGGTTTCCTGAGGTTACCAAGTTTTCTGAGGTTAGCTCTGTCTCAAAGTTATCTCAAAGTATTTTGAGGTTTCCTGAGGTTATCTCAAATTCCTGAGGTTACCTCCCGATGGAAATGTTACCCACTTGAGCCCACTTTTGAGTGCATTTGATCAACAGTTTTCTATGGTTTGATTACGGAAAAGCACTCTGAAAATTTGAACAGTACGTAAACCACAGGAGAATGTGGTTCGAGAGACCAGAGTATGAAATTGCAAATATACACCATTAAATAAAGATTTTATCTGTACAATAATCCTCCAGACACGAAACTTGGCAGAAAGTTAGATTTTGGGGTCACTTTAATGGTGAAAGAAAATAGGACACTCCAGCAGACTGGTGTGGCCCCCTGAGGGGTGGGGGGAGGCAAAAGGGGCGGCATGGCGGATGACCATCACAATGCCAACCTTGTAGGCAACAACTGTTGAGTCCAGAAACTGGTATCTTCTTCGATATACAACATAATTTGGGCAATCAAAGAAGCTTTGACGCAAATTCTAAACTGTGCTCTAACCCATAGAATTAAGCAGCGGCTTGAGAATTGTAAGTAGAGCTGAAGTCCATGTGGATCTGGTGAGGAGAAGTTGAACTGCCAGTTAGCTTTTCATTTTTACTTTTGGGGATTCGCATATCACACTGAGTGTCCATTCATTATTTTATCTCTCATAATTTGGGAGTCATGTGAGATGTGCTTTTGTTGCATCACCTAACCTATGAGCATATAAACGTAGTCTTCCACGGCCGGAGTCAGTATGAACATGTCTGTCTGGGACAAACCGCGTCTTAGTAGATACGACTACCAACGTTTTGGCCATCATGCTGTGACCTTCTTCAGGACAATGTCAAAGTCGTACAGACCTAAGTCGCTGCGACTTAGGTCTGTACGATTCTGATATTGCTCTGAAGAAGGCCACAGCATGATGGCCGAAACGTTGGTATTTGTATTTACTAAGACGCGGTTTGTTGGACAGACAATTTTATAACCTATGAGCAGTTGTTCTAGATGCTACAAATTCTTTCCTCGTAATGATCATTGCTTCTTGTGTTTATTTGTCTACATTTAAGATCACATGTCAGTGGGCAAATATTATGTTGTGTACTCCCATGGAATGAAACTATAATTTTAATTTCAGCAATGCATGACAAGAATGAAGTCAATGATAATACTGGGAAACCAGTCATTGTTATTGGTTATATCATTACCAAGGGTTGTGTTCACCATGTGCAATAGCACTAATGAATGATGCAGGTCAAGTTCTCTCTTGTACATGTTAACAAACTAGGATCCCCAGAAGGCAGTATCCCAAAAACCTAGCAGTCTTATGAAACTATTTGTGGCAAATGACATAATAACAACAGGCACACACTATGCACAAAATTTGCATGTAAAAGAAAAGGCATTTTGAACTTACTTTATGTGAGAAACAAAACAGAGAAAGTAAATAACTTACTTGCAAATATTAAATTGAGGTGTATAATGGTTTTGTCACCTGTTTTTTTATTAGATTTGATTAAATTCAATTATTTACACTTCTTTGTTTTTGTTTTTTTGCAAACATAATTTTAATATTTTCTTGAGATTGTAACCTAAAATTCATATATTTTTGTTTATTCTATAACTAAAAATAGTACTATTTTTTTCTTTAAATAGTTACATGTCACATATCAAGTAGTATAAAAATTCCTTTCAGACTTTTGTACCAAAACATGGAAAAGTTATTGGTGTCACATGAGTAACCACATTATATTCAATGGTGCATATCCTCAAGGGTGAAAATCCTTAGTTATTCAAGCCAACCATTTCACAAGGAAATTTGAATGAACATTTCACTTCATAGAGACTTTGATTTTATTCAATTTAAAGACAGTTGGACTCTTGCTTCCAAGTTAAAATCTTCTGAAATGTAGCAAGTGCACACACATATTTCTTACAGACATACTTGCTATTGAAACAAATTGTAATAAGTTTTGGAAATTTGCCAATTTTTTGTCATGAATTAAGAATTCCATTTCTGTCACTTTGGGCTATTACATAACTGTATACTTCATATATGTTAGCTGAGGCTCCAAAGAAAGTAAGGATAAAACAAAAGGAAAGTTGGGGTTGCAGCACATTATTGGGTCTTGCGGAATTGATGATTTGTGTTATGGTAATATACAATTACTTTCTAAATTACAACTTTCTTGATTTAGGATTCTCAAATCCAGTATTGATGGGGAAATGTTATTGTGACCTAGAGCAACACTCTATGAGGTTCAAGAACTACTGGCAGCTATCAAGCATATTGTGAGAAATATTAGGAGTACATGCAAGTTGCAAAATATATATACCATGGCTTGTAGTATAGGAAGCGATGGTAGTATCTTACATAGGTTCCTAACATCTAGCGTGCTTTTCATAAAATATTGTTCATTACATAATATATAATTATATTAGCAGTATTATGTAGGATTTTTTTTAGCATATCATACTTCCTATGTTTCTAAAAAATAATGGATCTATATTCTTACAGGTTTTAGTTATGACAGCCCAGATACTACTTGATATTTTAATGCATAGCTACCTTACATTAAATGACATTAATTTAATTGTGTTTGATGAGTGTCATCATGCTGTCAATCATCACTGCATGTCTAAAGTAAGTAATCAATGTTTTAATGGAAATCAAATATCAAATATTTTGACTATCTACTGTTTTCTGAAGAATTTTAAAATTACTAGTTCGTGTATGTGAACTTGGTATCCAAACTCAGTTTCCAGACAAATTTTTTGACAGTATTTTCATAATTAATTCTTTTATTATATGATATATTTGCTACAGTATGTTTTACCATTGTGTGAAAAGTGTTTGTACATTTCTCTTAAAGATTATGAAGATGTTTGAAAATCTCCCTCTTAGTGCCACACCAAGAGTTTTAGGACTTACAGCTACATTGTTAAATAGCACTGTGAAAACTAGTCGTGTTGTAGAAACAGTGCGTTCCTTGGAAGAAACATTCTACAGTAAAATAGCCAAGATTCAAAATGTTACAGAAGTGGAAAGGTTTGTTCATTCCTATTTACCTGTTAAAGAATTATAATGTACTTGCAAATTTAATCATGGTACCAGAAACTATTTAGAGGTCTCCATTTTCCATATCTTATATTTAAATTCTTTGGTGTGACATAATGCCATGATAGCATTAGATATACATTTTTTCCTAGCTTTATTTTTTGATTGAATCATCCAGCATTATCGATGCAATTTTTAATTTCATTAATAAATAATTGCACAGCCCCATTGGGGTCAAGCATTAACAACCTGCTCAAATTGTATTTTTTACATACTGTTTTAACTTTTTGTAACTGATTATTTTATATCCAGTAGTTTCTAGTTAATTTTTTAAATTGTCTCAATTGTCATGAAAAATGGGAAATGATCAGGATAGGCAACAGTAACTTTCAAAATTTGAAATTTAAGTAACCGTGTTGTAATGAAAGTGTTGTCGATGCCAATACTTTGATGACAGGTTCAGTTGATGGTCTTGTAATTCTTTAAAATCGGGGAACAAAACTGAATACCAGGAAATTGCTTAAAATTTCTGTTGTAATTTATTAAGTACTTAGAGATCAAAGTTAAAGTCACCTACGATTATATGATTCTTTAAATTCTTATTTTCTTTTAAAAAGTTTTTAAGATTATAGATAGGTTATGATTTAAACATTTTTTATAAATATACGCATGTTACTTTTTTAATTAATTCTTTTATTTTCTTTCAGTTTTTCAACTTGTCCTGATGAAACACATGTAGCATACGATTTGCCAAGAAATTCACATATTATTAATCAAGTTGGCAAATTCCTAGATGATTTGTCAGATTTTATTTTGAATTTTCAATTTGAAGAAGATCAAACTGTTGCCCCTATAGTTGAAGGTGCAGAATTGCAATATGGGAAAAAACTTAGTAACAAGATTTGTAACAAGATAATTGATGTGAGACATCATATTGATAATCTAGGCATTTATGGTGGTTCTCTGTCAGCACTTAAGTTCATAATGCATGTTGAAATCCTTCGATCAAGAGCTGAAAACTCTTCGACCATGATGGTGTTTTCAGCAATTGCTACAACACTTTCTATGATAAGGTAAGAATTACAATTACATTCATGAACTTGGGATATTTTTAGTAATAATTAATACTTTCAAATGAGTGCTTAAATATCATTGAAGGTGTGAAATTTGAGAACCATTTGTTTCCATTGCACACAACAAATAAAACAGCTAGTTTGTTTTAGCAGAATTACATATTTCACTGCTTTTAAATTGTAATTTTTACCTTTAGAATAAAATTTGTTTTTGGAAAGCCTTGCAGCCCAGTGGGCACATGGCTTCCATATTTGGGAGTATGGGCTTTACCTCTGTAGAATAATGATCGTGAATGATGTTTGTAATTATTATGTATTTTATACTCCTCAACAAAGACTAAATCTGAATTAGATGTTAGTACAGCAAATGGTAGGGATAGCTAGTAATAAATAATTAATCAGTCAATCTTACTCTCACTCTCTGCTTCTCTTTTCTCTCTTACTTCCCCAAGTATGTTGGAGATTTGAACAGTATCTTACTCTTTTATTTAAGGAAAATTATGGAAGATGAAATGCGAGGCTTAACAGAGGCCGAAAAAATTTATAAATATTCATCTCCAAAAGTGTTGACCTTGTTGGAAGTATTAAAAAAATACAATCCAACAGATGGAAGAGGAATTATCTTTGTGGAAAGAAGATTAACTGCTAAAGTTCTATTTTACGTTTTACGGGTAAGATCAAATTATTTAGAGGCAGTATATTGGGATATTTTATATTATATTTTGAATTATTTTACTCCATTGGATTTGTATTAGCAAGGTATGTACTTGTTTGTTGTTTTGTTTTTACATGCCTTCGTACACTGGTGCAGACTTCATAATAATTAGAGGGGCTTGGGTATCAAAGAAGGGTTTTAGCCTCCTTGCTAATCATAGGACCTCGAAATATATTTAATGAATGATGAAATTAACAAGTATTCAATGAATTTCATTATTACAGTTTTATCTAATGTTTATTACTAATAAATCATGAAGAATTTATGCCAATTTGACACTGGTGTTTTACTGTTGTGTAGCTCATATTTTAACATTTCTATGAAACGCATGTCTGCTTAAGGAAACCCCATTAGTCATGTGACAACATTTTTTTGTTGCTGTTAGCTGGAAGGAATGTGAACCTAACCTGAGGTTAGCACTGTGCAATCTGATTCTTTCTTTTGTTGCGGAGAGATTGCTTAGCTGACAGTAATGTATGCTTACTTCACTTGAACAGTCTGTCTAGTTAAGGTACGAATATACTGGGAGTGTTTCTGGTCAGTAGAGTGTACACAGGCATCAGTGACCACTGCCATATCATTGTCACATAATTGCATTATAGTTGTTCTCAGAAAACTCCACTTCGAGTCAGAAGAGTGAGGTCGTGTATACCATGTGTCGCGCATCATGGATTTTGAACAGCGCATTAATATTTAAGTTTTGTTTTAAATTGCAAAACAGTCTCAAAGAGCTCATGAAATGTTAGAATCAGTGCTTAGTGATAATGTGGTGACTGAAGAATATTTACATGTGGTAAAGTGGTATGTCATAAAGATTCAAAGCCTTGTGATGTAGGGGTGTAATTAACCTCCAGATAAGGCAGGTAAAAAACTTTTAAGTGTCATACTAAACAAAAAGAGTTTCAACTGTAATTTGTTTAATTTGTGATAATAATTATCATCTTCGTGATTATAAAAATATAAGTGATCCTATATTTTTAAGTCCAGCCTTAGTCATTTAACCTGAACATTCAACCTAACCTCCAAAAATAATGATGTGGTACTTAACGATGCAACCAGACAGCTAAATGCACAGATAAAAAAGTTGAAGAAAAAAAATAAATTAAACAAGAAATTTTAAGTGAACCTGCCAATGAAACGAACATAGATCCAAATAAGACGATGATGGTGGTGATGAATTTGAAAGTTTGAAAAGAGCTGTTTTTACTGTGACAGTTAAATACTGAGCTCATGAATAAAAATTCAATTTTAAAGGATATTATAACAATAGAAAAAAGTAACACTCAACAACCTAACAAGACATACTCAGAAGCTGCAAGCAAATTTCCTAAACCACAGCCTAAAAAAGTTCCAAAAATTATTGTTAAAAAGAAGAATAAAGAAGATGAAAGCGATTTGAAAGAATCTGTAGGTCATTATCTTATAAAAAATACATGTGTCAAAACCAAAAGTATGCATTTAACTACAAAGGTTGAATTAACTTTACAATGTCTTAATGAAGAAAGTGCTATTAATGCTGAAAAGATACTACAAAATAAATTGACTAAAATTACAATATACAAAGAAAAATTATTAAACCTACATTAAAAATAGTTGGTATGGACAAAAGTGCAAAGTTTGATAAAGAAATAATAGAATCCAATATAAATGAAAGAAATCTTAATAGTTTCAACAAAAAGTGCCAATTTTTCATACGTATTCGAATGGTTAAGTTTGGCATAGCGCTATAGTGGAAGTGACATCTGAGATGTAGAAAATTATTAAAGAAAATGGGGATAGAATTTTTGTTGGATATCAGTTTTAAAGTGTAAGATTTTATTAGTGCTAGAACATACGTCAACTGTGCCACTATGATTTGGACATAGTGGTTGGAAATTAATAATGAATCAGTATGTCTAAAATGTGCTGGAGAGCATAAGACTAGAGAGTGCAAAAATAATGTGAAACAATATGCAATGTGCAAATTGCATCTATTATAATAACTATTTTAATGCCATAAAACGTGTAAAGTAACTCATAGTTCCATGTGTCAATGTCTCAAAAGTTAAATTAAAAGAAGTATTGAATCAACGGATTATCCTATTATACCTAGTATACCTAGATATATCGGTGAGGTACACGATTTTCAACTGATGATAACAAGAAGTATTTCACGGGATTTAAATAAATCTACGTCTGTAAGCAGTGAACTTAATACATCTGCATCCATGAGTAACTCAAGAGGCAGTGGAGCTCAACACCAATAAGAAATAAATGGATAATATACATGATGATTATGAAATATTAAAAAAAGAAGCTATTTATAGTGATTTATTATCTTTTAATAAAGATTTGAATGCTAATGATAATTTAATATTATATGTAAATATTAGTAGTTTAAATTCAAATTTTGATAAACTTCTAATTTTTGTGGAAAGATTGAAAAATAAGTCAATAATTATAATATGTTCTGAGACTTGAAATTTAGAGTATTATCAGTACTTCCATTTGCCTGGTTACAAATTTTTTTATTATAACAGTAGAATAAATCAAGCTGACGGTGGTGTCTTATATATTAATAGATACTTAAATGAGTCCACAAGAAACAGGGAATGTGGGCGGTTAAGTATTCTACAATTATGAAAATGGGTAATAACATTGATTTTTAAATCTTTGCCTTGTATAGATCACATGATCTACCAAAAAGTGAATTTGTTCAAGAATTAAAAGTATTTTTGTTTGATTATCAAAAGAGTAAAAATCATTATATCATAGGAGATTTCTACATTGATTTATTAGAGTTAAATCTGATAAGCCAAGAACATCATTCTTTTGAAAAAAAGAATACACATCTTTTTTTTCTTTTTTTTTTTTTCAAGATATAGCAAGATCTTTTGATAATGTAAAAGGTTCTTAAATTTATAAAAATTGTACTAGAACTTATAGTCTTAACATTAAATCTGTTAGGATAAGTACTGTTTTACCAGACCATTATCCACTCTATTACAGAAAAATTAAATAAAGAATCAGTTAACTTCTATTATAATAACTATAAAAAACTAAAATAAAAGTAGCTAGTAAATCCAAGTGGAGTGAATTTTTGTTATATAATCCTTATATAGGTATTGAATTGTTTATAAATGAAATTAAATGTTATACACTTAAATCCAGAAACAAGTATAAGACTTATCATAAAAATAATTCTAAAAATATCTCTAAAAACTTATAGATAACTAAAGCTATTATGACCACTTATGCTACTAAAGAACAACTTTATAAAATTTGGAAATTAGATCCTGACAATGAATATCTAAAGCTGAATATAGAAAATATGTAAGAATATTAAATAAGGTGATAGCAGAGGCCAAGGTAATATATGATAGAAGCTTAATAGAAGAATAGTAATAATGACAATAAATAGTAGAGTATTGAAAACCATAAATTGGGCAAAAATTCCAAAAGTAGTAGTGGAATTGAGTATATGACAAGTGATAGTGGTACTAGGATAGATAATCCAAATAATAATGCTAATTTTTTTAATAAATACTTTAGTGAAATTGGAACAAATTTAAGTAATAAAATGTGTACTACTTTAAACTACAAGATTAAAACTCCAGATATGAATCAAAACAGTATTTTTATAAATCCAACATCTAAGGGGGAAATTAAAAATATTATAGATAAATTTAAAAATAATAATAATAATAATATTTTATTGAACCACGTAGATCATAACAAAGATGTATGGTGAGTCATAGAACTAACAACACAAACAATAATATTTACATATAAGAATTACAACATTATATTAATTTTGATACATTTAACCATATTCATTTAACTTAGGCTAAGTAAAAATTAACATAAAATACAATTATTTTCTACTATTACAGAATATTTATATTTTTTTAGGCTAGGGTTATTAGATATCTATGGTAGGAATTCTATTATTTTACTTTTATTTTATTAAGTTATGACAAGGTCTATATTTATGGTAAAACAATGTAATTTGATGTTGTTAGATAGTTTCCTTCATCATAGGTCATCTTCTGCACCTTTGTTCTAATGATTACCTGCAACATATTGTATGTCTTACATTAATTGTTGCTATTGAGGAATACTGTAGTTGAGTTTCTGTTGTAAGAATTGTTTGAGTTTTGTTTTGAATGAGTTCAGTGTATTGATGTTTTTTAGGTTTAGTGGTAATGCATTATATAGCTGTATATAAGTGCTTTTTTGGCTGAGAATGGATGTTATCTGTTGTAGATGGATATTTCTGGCCTGTCCAGTGTTGTGAACATGATCAGTGGAATTAAATCTATAGAGTGGTCCTTTGTCTAGTAGATCCTTTTCTACAAAGTACAAAGTTTCAAAAATGTACATGCATGGCAGTGGAAGTATTTTCAACTTTTCAAATAATGGTTTACACATAGAAAGTTTATTCGTGTTGGTAATAGTTCGTATTATTCTCTTCTGTAAACAAAAAGTTTGTTTTGTTTCTGGCGATTGTCCCCAAAATATTATACCATATTTTAGAATGGAATGAACATTTGCATAGTATACTGTTTGAAGGGCATCTGTTGTGCAATTTGCTGTTAGAACTCTGATGGCATAGTTTATTGTGCTGTGTATCATATTCAGTGTTTCTAGGTGACAGTTCCATTTCATGTTATCTTGTATAGTAAGTCCCAGAAACTGTGTTGTTTGTTTAAAGTTGAGGTGGTTACCGTTAAATGCGATGTTAGATGTGTGTTGTTTAGATTAATAAGGATTATGGAAGGAAACTATGCAAGTTTTATCAGTGTTTATTATGAGTTTATTTTGTTGGAACCATTGGATAGTGGATTTGGTAGTGTTAAGTAAGTTTTCAGAAGTTTTGGCACGGAATAAGATGTTCGTGTCATCAGCAAAAAGTACAATTTTGTGGTTTTTGATGATGGATGGGATGTCATAGATATATAGAAGCAATAGTATGGGTCCCAGGGTGGAGCCCTGAGGAATTCTGTGAGTAACATGCATGGGCTGAGACCTGTGATGTTTTATTTGATTTTCATGCTGGTAGGATACTTGAACTATTTGCTGTCTTTCAGATAAATATGACCTTAGCCAGTTGTATCCTATTCCCCGAATTCCATAATTTTCTAGTTTACTGAGGAGAATTTAATGATTAGTTATATCAAAAGCTTTTGTGAGATCTAAGAATAGTCCAACAGGGATTTCTTTCTGCTCAAGTGCAATTAAAATTTCATTGAGAAAAGCAAATAGAGCAGTTTCAGTAGATCTTTTTTCTCTAAATCCATGTTGGGAGTTTGTAATAATTTTGTTACATGTTAAGAAGCTTTTTAATCTGTTTTTAAATAGTTTTTCTAGTATTTTAGAGAAACCTGTGAGAAGTGAGATTGGTCTATAGTTTGTTACATTATGTTTGTCTCCTTTTTTGTGAAGAGGTTTTATGATAAGTTTTAAAAATTTGTAGGAAGATACCTTGGATTAAGGAGTTGTTATACAAGTGAGTAAGTAGTTTGATTATGTACATTGCTATTTTTTTTAATGACTGTGTCTGGTATATCATCAATTCCGGAGGATGTATTGTTTTTCATTTTACTAATTATCTGAAGGACTTCTTCCTCATTCGTTTCCGTGATATACATTGTTGATGTTACATGAATATCATTTGGTAGTGGTAGAGCGTGTAGTGTGGTTGTGTTTTGCTTATTTTGTAGTTGATTGACTGCCTGTGAAATGCTGGTTGAGTGTATTAGCAACTTCAATTGGGTCAACTATTTTGTTATTGTCTTGTATCAATTCTATGTGTTGTTTATTGGTGACTTGCATAGAGGTTTGCTTAACAATATTCCACATAGCTTTCATTTTGTTGGTAGATTTCTCTATGTATTTGTCATTCGTCATCTGTTTGGATTGAATTATTACTTTCTTAAGTACTACTGTGTATTGTTTATAATATGTTTTGAGTTGAATGGGACATGATGGTTGTTTAGTTAACATATGGAGTCTTCTCTTCTGTTCACATGATGTTTTGATTCCTTTAGTCAGCCAATGTTTTTTACTTTGTGGTTTTTGTGTTTGCTGCTTATATGGATGGAATATGTCAAAATAATTTAATAACTGATAGAAGAATTTGTTGTACTTGCTATCTACATTAGAGGTTTCATAAACCTGAGTCCACGTTTCATTATTTAGAAGTGTTAGAAGTGTATTTAAATTTGTGGTGTTAAATATTCTTCTGTTAGTTACAAGGGGGGGATTTGGGAGTTCGTATCAGTTCTAAGTGAGAGGATCTGTGCGCTATGGTCACTTAGTCCCGTATCATATGTAGAGGCAAGATAAATGTTTGCTCCTGTCAATTAGTATTTGGTCAATTATTGTTTGAGTGCTATTTGTTATTCTTGTGGGATCATTTATTATGGTTTCCAAATTAAATGATTTCATTAGGTGGATGAACTTTTCTCGTTCATGTTCAATGATGTTGTTTGTTTGTAAAAAGTCAATGTTCAGATCTCCGCAAATAATGATAAAATGGTTCTTGAGTTTTGTCAGTTTATTAAGAACTGTTTCTAGGTTTTTCTTGAAGGTTTCAAGATTTCCATCAGGTGCTCTGTAAATATTTAAAATAAATATCTTTAAAGCTAGGATTTCAACTATAGTACATTCAAAGTCTGAGTCCTTAAATAAGTAGTTAAAATCTGTTTTGTCTGGATTCTATGTTAAGTTTGAGGTAAATATAAGAACCTCCATATGTGTGATGCTTATTTTTACTTCTCCTGGAATCAGCAATTCAAGATGCTTTCGTCCGAAGACAACATCTCATCAGAATATTCTTCGACATCGAGAAGGCTTATGATACTACTTGGCATCATGGCATTTTACAACAACTCTATGCCTGGGGATTAAGAGGACGTCTTCCCCTGATGCTCATGTCCTTTTGGGATCAACGTTCTTTCCATTATAGAATTGGAAGAGACATCTCGGATCTCCTTCTCCAAGAGAACANTCTTCAAGAGAACGGTGTTCCTCAGGGCTCAGTCTCGAGTGTCACCTTATTTGCAGTGGCCATAAACAGCATAACGTCTGCTGTAAAGAATCCTGTTTTACACTCTCTTTTTGTTGATGACTTTTCTCTCTTTTGTTCATCACAGAGTGTCACAGGTGCGGAGCGACAAATCCAACTCGTCCTCAATAGATTATACCACTGGTCGAAAACGACAGGTTTTCGTTTCTCTGCTGAGAAAACACGCTGCGTTCTTTTCAGTAGGAGACCAAACCTTCTGGCAGAACCTCACCTCACCCTGGGGAACAACGTTCTAAAATTCTTCCCTTTTGTAAACTTCTTAGGCCTAATCTTTGATCAGAGACTGAATTGGATTGAACATCTGACAGACCTAAGAGCAAGAACATTAAAGTCTCTGAATTTATTGAAGTGCCTCAGTAGCAGGGAATGGGGCGCTGATCGCTACTCCCTGCACCAGTTTTATCGAGCATTCATAAGATCTCGGCTCGATTATGGCTGCGTTGTATATAGCTCTGCTCGTGCAAGCTATTTAAAGAAGTTGGATAGTGTCCACCATGCAGGAATTCGACTAGTTACGGGAGCATACCGCACTAGTCCCATTCCGAGTTTGTATGCTGAGAGTGGCGAACCATCTCTTTACCTCCGGCGGCAAATCCTCATGGTACGACACTTTTGCCACTTGCAAACTTTACCCGACAATCTGGTGCACAACGCGTTTTTTCATCCTTCCTCTTCTTCCATCTGTTTCTACAACAACAGACTGAGAGCAACCAAACCTTTTGGATATCGCTCCAAACAAATTTTGGAAACCTTAAATATACGCACACCTAATGTTTTACACCAAGGTTTTAGTAAGTCTCCTCCTTGGGTTTTGCACAAGCCGAAGATTATTTTCGATCTCCTGCATCATGACAAGAAGAACACACCAGCTCTGATGTTGATGGTATACTTTCACCTAATCCTCTACAAACACCGGGTCCGTATCCCGGTGTTTACCGACGTGTCGAAGCAGGCTGATGGTATCGGCTGCTCCGTGGTATTTCCCCGTAAGACCTGTGGCTACCGTCTAGGTGACTTTTGCAGCGTTTACACCGCTGAGTGCTAAGCAATATTGCGAGCATTGCGATCAACAAAGTGCTCCTGCGGATCACATTTCCTGATTTGTTCTGATTCACTGAGTGCCCTTCAAGCATTCCAGAATATGTATCCGGCTGATAAGTTGATCCAGAACATCCAGGAAGTGCTTCTCTCACTGCAAGGTGATGGAAAGAACAAAATGTTTTGCTGGATTCCCGGGCACGTGGGTATCAGAGGAAATGAGGAAGCAGACGATTGCGCAAAGACGGCATGCCTCAGGAATCGCGTGGATTTCTCCACGATTCCAAAACGAGACCTAATAAATTCCATCAAGATGAGGATTCTGAGTGAATGGAGCAATGAGTGGTTAGCTGTTGAAAGGAATAAGCTCCGATTTATCAAATCCTCTGTTAAGTCATGGAGCAGTTCCTGTAGGCCAGCCCGGCGCGACGAGGTCTTGCTGACCCGCCTGCGCATAGGACATTGTCCTCTCACTCATAGGTATCTCTTACTACTTGATGATGAACCCGTTTGTGAGGAGTGTAGCTGTTCTCTGACAGTGCGTCACCTACTAACTGATTGCAGAAGATACTCAAGTATACGGAGACAAATTGGTCTGGCTGCAGATATACCAACAATTCTCGGAAATGAAATGGTTAATGTTAATAAACTTTTGACTTTTATGAGTAGATCGAGGCTCCTCCCACAAGTTCTCGGGAGGGTTTAAAAATTTGCATTCCCTTTTCATCTTTCCTGTCTTCTTTCTTTTCATCGTTCGTTTCTGTAATTAGAAAATATAATCTTTAGAAATTGTTTTCCTTTTTTGTGATATAATGTATTGGTATTGTTTTCTTTTCTTTTCTTTCATCTTTGTATTTAGATATTTGTTGGGTTTTTTAGTGGGTATGGTCGAGATATTTGGTGAGTCCCACACACGGGGAAGAGTCACTACGGCTCTGCTCTATGGTGCGAAACTGCATTTTTCCCTATTTGCATGGGCTCTAATGACCTCGATGTTGACGAGCCCTAAAGCCCCCCCCCAATAAAAGCTTATTTTTATTATGTTTATCTATTTTACGGCAATAAAATCCTGCTAGATAGTACCCTGGTAGTGGTGTGATGTTAATTTGAGTGTTTGAGTTAATTCAGTGAAACATAGTACTGATATATGCCTTAATGTTGTATCTAACTGTACCTCAAGCAAATTTATTTTGTTTTTTAATGATCGTATGTTTTGGTGTAGAATAGATAGTGTTTTGTTGCTTGTCAAGTCAGGTGCAGAAGTTAGGGAATGTTATAGGTTCATGGATTTGTTGGGTTTGGGGGCACTGCGTAGGTTATAGGAAGTGATGCGAGAAGCAGGTGTATTGAGTCGGGGTTTGGGTGATGTGGTTTGGCAGGACACCACAGAGGCATAGGAGGGTGTGATGGGGTGAGGGATTAGAGATGGAGAGTTAGGGTAAGTAGGAGAAGTGAGAGGAATGGGTGTGAGTGGAACAGACAAAGGAATTAGTGAGCAAGTTGGAATGGGAGTTGGAGGAGGATTGGGTGTGAGTGGTGGATTGAAAGGAGCCAGGAATGGAGGTGATTTTGGGTGGAGAATTGTGTGTACCCAGGATCCTTGTTGTAATAAACCTAGCAAGAGTGTGTTTACCAGATTGGTTCAGGTGGAGACCATGTCTAGTAAATTGCTGTGCTGAGAGATTGTCAAGATCAATAAGTTTAATTGGAGTATCTCTCAGGTGTTGTTTTAGGTCCCTGTTGGCAATTTTAATTTTGTTGTTTATAGAAGTGTTGTTATGTCATGGGGGCAGAGTGGTCATAATTACATTGGTGTTTTTGGTGGCCTTAAGAATAGTTGTTATGTTTCTTAGGATCAAAGAGGCCATAGAAATTAACGTCATTCTGCCCTCCAATAATTACTACGGTGTCCCATGGTGCATAATCAGTGGGAAGTCCTGAGATCACGTCAGCCATCCTGGCATTGGGCTTAAAAATCCCAGTGACTGAGAACTTATGTGGGAGTAACTCTCTCAGTTTGGAGGACATGTTCCTACCATGACTATCTCCTAAGCTTAAAACTTTTGTGGACTGAGAGAGAGTGTCATATTTGCTAGGTGCTTTGGAGCAAGGTTTTTTAAGGTTTCTTTGTTTCTTGCTAGTTGCTCCAGTGTGTGCTTAAGTGTTGTGTTGGCACTGTTGGTGGTAAAGGATTAGGAAGAAGGGGAGGTTTGGCAGGAGTTTGATTAAGGATTGTGAACCTGTTATGTGTAGGGACAGGTACATGTCTGTTCATGGGTGAATTATTATAACCTTAGTATTATAACTTATATTATCACTATTGCACCGCAATTATTATTAATTTACAAAATAATGAGAGGTTAGGTTCGTGCGAGGTACAGTGGCGGTCGGCAAGAGAAATAAAAAATCTAAAGTATTCAATAGTCTGACAATCAAACGAGTTCCTAACAATAATTGAGATTAAAAATGGTTAATAAAATAATTTGAAATTAGAATATTACTGATTAAGAGTCAAAAAAAAGTATTTATTCACAAAAGAAGACGACAGAAACACGTTAACAAACTGTACCGCCACCATCTTGACTCTTTTTTGAGCTGGTGGAGTTGATGTAGTTGATGATTTACATTCTAGAGTGCTAAAAGATATCTCTGAATATATTTCTGAACAAATATATTTTTAATTTATGTATTGAATTGTCAGTGTGGTCGGATGTCTTAAAAAAAGCTGAAGTTGTTCCAGTCTTTAAATCTAATGATAAAAGCAAAGCAAGAAACAAATGTGTTATACAAGTACTGGGACAAAAGTAAGCCAATTATAGCTACTTTTCTTCATTTAGCGAAAGCCTTCAGTACTGTAAATCATAAAATTTTATTAGATAAATTGTATTGCTATGGGATAAGAGGTAGTGCGCTGAAATTATCTAGTTATCTAACAAATCGACAACAAAGAGTTACGGTAAATAAAGTATCAAGTGAGTATCAAGAAATTAAAACAGATGTACAAGGTATCATCTTAGGCTCACTACTTTTTGTTCTAAATCAATGATCCGGTTGAAACCACAGATAATGATATCGTATCATATGCTGATGATATATCTGTAATAACTGAAGGAAAAACATGGGAAGAAGCTAAAAATAAAATGAATGAGTTCCATTAAATGTTGACAAGACTGTCTATATTACTTTTGGAAATTACTGCAATAGTGTACCAATTCATATAGAAATTAATATTAAAAACCAATTACTAAGTAGGGTTGAAAGTTGCAAATACTTAGGAATTATGATTGACTACAATTTAAAATGGGATGAACATATTGAATATATCAATAAAACTAAATATCTTACTTTTACTTTCTATAAATTATCCAAATTTGTGGAAACCAAAACTCTTATGGTAATACACTATGTCCTTTTTCAAAGTATTATAAGTTATGGAAGAATTGCTTGGGGTGGACCATATTCTAAGAATCTAAATATGCTACAACAGCTTTAGAATAAATAATTAAAAATTATAAACAAATATAATTTTGCAATTAGCAAGTATTCATTAAATTTGGAACAGTTATTTTGTTTAGGAGCAATGGTACATCACTATAATGAACTTAAAAATCAATATGAAATGTCAACAAGTAGAACTAGATTTAAAAGAATTCCTCTACCAAAAATTTTTATAACTATTAGTGATGAAAATAGTTATATTGTTGCTGTAAAGCTATTTAATCAATTACAAATAAGCATAAGATAATATGTGGAAAACCAAGCAAAAAAGTGTATAAAGCGTAAAATAAAGGATTGTGGAAAATTTGTGACAAGGAATGCAATCATTTATAATTTAAATTATTATCTTAAATTTAATAATGTTTAAATAGCATTAATATTTGCAATATAGTGACAATATTTTTATAACCTCTTTGATTGGGGATGATTTCATATTTTAAAAATATATCCTATACTATTAATAGTATCGATGTACCTATATACCTATGTATTTATCAAAAATTTTCTTGAGAACGGTTCCAACAATTTTAATGAAATTCACAGATTATATGTATTTTGTGATGACAATGTGATATGACGTGTTTTTTTAGAACAATTTTAACATTTGTAATACTAGTGTCATTAATAAGCCAAAATTTTATCTCTTGGAGTCTGTTTCTGATGGTCCAGGGTTTAACGTACGAGCTATAAAAACCCAAGGCCCGAGGTTCGTATCCTCGGGAGAGGAATTGAGTTTTTTATTCATTTTTGTCGATCATATGTTAAGTCTGTTATACATTTATCCTCTTTTTAACACTTTTACTATTAATAAATAGCTGCTGCATAACTAAAATGCGAATAAAACTGCTCAAATTTGCTGCTTTACTGCAAGAATTTTTCTTTCAGTTCTTAATAGTTTCCATCTCAAATGTTCTTTCAATCATTAAGAATTTATTTTTATTTTTGAGAATCGAACAAATAAGTTATATAATAGTTAAGAATCTGAAAACTCAGATTCACCACCAACAGCACACCAAGCTGATTGAACTGACATTTTTCGATACAGCTGACTTAAAATTTGTTCTTTAATTGAAAAAATTGTTCTTTAATAGTATCAATAAAAATGTTGAACGCACGAGGAAAGTATAATAAGGCAGATCATGTTAACAAAAATAAATGAAAATATAGCTATCTCGGCGATCACTCAAACTCTGATCACGCACCTACATATGAGACTTTGTTGATCCCTATACTACGAACAAATTTCAACGAACTTTTATCTTATTATTAAAAAGATAATTAAATTACTGCATTTAATATTTTGAAGGTTGGAACATTATGACATTTCAACATTAAAGCTCATTACAATATTAATTTGAATTTGACACGACTACTTTTGATGTAACGCAGTAACAACAAAATCACATTGAATGAAAGTTAGCTCTACTAACAAAATACAAACCAGCGAATTCATGTAAAGTAATAACTGGCAGAGAAATAAGAGGATTGTAAGTTTCTTTAAAGTTAAAATGTGTTCCTAGATCTGTTCAATTCAAGAAGAAAATTCAGTAAAGAATTTAAAAACAAAATATCTACTACTACCTTTTTGAAGACAAAAAAATAAACATCCAAAGAATACAGCAGGAGTCCAACATTTTCTTTCAATCCTCGATGGAAAATAAACGTGTGTATAGTATTTGATTTTAACCTTGACCTCAGTTCACCTTCTTTTCCCTGTTGTGTGCGGCAGCGTGCGAAAGTATCATTCTGCTGACATGCGCAAACATTCACGTGTCTACAGGGACAGAAAGAGTGTGCAAAGAGTCTGCAGAAATGGGTCCCTATTCCAAATGTACTCAAACCTAATTCAAGTTTGGATCTGATATGTTGATTATGTTGTGTGTTATGGAATAAACAAAAGTCTATCACATACACACCATTATCGTAAAGTCCTGAAGAGACCTCAATTTATTTTTCGGATGTTCATTTTACTTTCCTTATACCTATGAATAACTGCAAAGTGAAGGCATGAAGAATAAATGATTACCAATCAGGGGCAAAATACCTTCTTTTAACTGAAGACTGTTCGCCACTGATCGGTGTCGAAGGGACGGCGCATACTTTCTCATGGTAGTCACCATGTAGTCAACACTTATCTCATAAATAGATATGTATGTCTAATAGTAATGTCTAATATTATAAATAGGGTATATTGTGGGTTACAATGAATAGATAATTTTCATTTATTTATGAATGAGTGAATAAAAGAGGAAAGCACAATTTAAGACAAATGGTTATTATTTTCTATTTACTCTCAGTATGTGTTCTACTGCATAAATACGGAGTGTCAACTCCATAAAATTTCAGAATTACTCCTTAAACCCGGACACACTAAAACATCTTTGGGCAACGTAAACTGCACAGTAACCAAATTAGCAAAATAGTTACGTATGGAATTATCATTTGTTGTATTCATCATATTCAGGTGTGTAACTGAGTAAGTAAACCATGGTTTGAATCCCTTTGTGAAAAATATTTTGTCATAGGACCATTTTGTGAGCTATTCGAGCGAAGCACAGTCACCCAGATATTATTTATTATATGTTGGTTTGTAAGTCATTTCCTTAGTTCATAAGACATCAGTATCCTGCCCACAGATATAGTTATACCCTCTGTAGGAATTACTATGGTATTTTGCAATACATATATAATACTTTTACTTGTTGAATAAATAAATAACTCTTGCATCTAATTTTCACGTACTGTGTAACCACTGCCATCTGTCAACACAAATGAACCCTGATGTTTAGGATATCACTGGCAGAAAACAGCGCCAGTTGTTTCTTCACTGAGCACAAATTGCCATATGAAAGCAAGATTTCGTTCGTTTATTTTTGGTGGATAAATTAACAGAAGCTTGTACTGAAGAGATTTTTTTTTTTCGAGATTGTTTATCTGGGATTCAGAAAATTTCTCTCTCTAGTGTGAGTTGAATATGAGTGGAGTTTGAGGACTTGGCAGTGAGTTTGATGTGGCAAAAAAAAAAAGCAAGATACCTATATATATTTGCGTTCATAGTGAAAATCAAAAAGTATTACAAGAAGACTATAAATATTTTATTATCTTTCTGCTCAAAGGAATGCCAAACAAGAAAAAATAATGTTAATTATCAAAATTATTGAACATCAATAAAATATCAATAAAACTCAATATATTACATTGGGGAATTATATTGGTAGTATCTTATATAGACATACCTATAAAAAGTGTTGAAAGAACCCAAAATTGTAAATACCTTGGAGACTGGTTTGACCAGCATATGAGATGGAGTGTACATATTGATTAGTTGATAAGTAAATTGAAATACTTTGTGTATGTTTTTAAAAAGTTAAAGTGTACTAAATTGAGAGTCTAATGATACTGTGTCAAACTTTTTTTTAGCAGTAAATCTATCTATGGTCTCATTGTCTGGGGTAATGCTTTAGGGTTGATTGGAATGGAGAAACTTGTAGGCTTGTAGCACTTAAGACAAAATCCTTAAAGTAAAAGGTAACTTCACTCCTAGACCTCCTTATGTTGGTAGTATGTTAATAGAAAGTATTTCTTTTAAATTACTTAGAATTAAGTAATAAGTTTAAAATATCTGGTACAACAACACCAAGGTATAAAAGATCTGATGTATAATAAAACTGTTAATGTAAGAATCACTACGTTACTGCTCATTGGAAATTCTTCAAATTACCTAGAACTTTGAAAAAATTGATGTAAAAGGTTGATACTAATAGTTCTAAATATATGGCTAATACCAATAAACCAAATGAATACACTGACCTTTTATATTTACTTATTATTTTATTTATATGATTAAAATCTGAATTTGTTGTAAATTTTAAATATTCTTTTATATTTTGTTATACAAGATGTATCCGTGATGATGTTACAAACTTTCAAGGATGATGGAGGAGGGCAAATGGATCAGTTTGAGATAAGGAACCAAATTCTGGAAACAATTGAGTCAAAAGTCATCAGCAAAATTCTACTCATTTAATTCTGTTAATCATAGTCCGGAAACGAAAATCAAAAGTTAAAAACCACTGACCTCAGTCGGATTTGAACCTGCTAACTTGGGATTAGTAGACCAACACCATATCCAGTATACCACTGAGGCCGGCAGTCAAAAGTTAATGCGAAAATCGGTGTGATACCTCCGACAGTGGAATACATGTGTTAAGATTGTAGGGTAGAAATTCCCGACGAGCAGAAGAGACTGGGATAATAACTGGACTACTCCAATGCAGATGGCGTACTGTGATCTGTACTGTAGGCTTGATCGATGTATGATGTCTGTACGATGTATATATGGCTTCAGTCTGTGTTTACGACTTGAAGTGATATATTGATCAGTCCTATCTAAATGGAGTTGTACCCGATTATGGAACTTGCAGGTATGATTTTCGTATATGGACAAGCAAATGGAAGCATCAGAGAAGCTGAAAGGTTGTACAGTACCAAATATTCACATAGGAGACATCTGGCTCACACCATGTTTCCACAACTGTTCCAATGATTAAGTGAAACAGGGCAATTGTTACCACAGTACAACAACCAGTGAGAACGACATGGACTCCCAGCTTTGAGATGCAGTGCTTGGTCGCGTGGATGAGGCGCCTGCAATCAGCACTCAATCAGTTGCACGTGAAATGTTTGTTTTGCACAGTACTGTGTGACAAGTATTACATGAAATGCAGCTACACCCCTACCATCCACAGAAAGTGCATGCTTTGAGTCCTGCTGACTTCGCACCTCATGTTGTGTTCAGTCAATAGGTCTTCCAGCGCCTTGTCGATCCTCACTTTCCTGCGTATGTATTTTCTCAGATGAAGCCTGTTTCACCAGAGACAGAATGCTAAATAGTCACAAAAGTCATGTTTGGGCTGATGAGAATACCCACTCTACAGTTCTGAAGAGCCATCAGCACAAATTTTCAGTGAACATGTGGGCAGGCATAGCCAATGATTACGTATTAAGCCCGTTTCTTCTTCTTCCCCAACTAAATGCAGCAGTAAACACAGTGGTGATCAGAGATGTACTACCGAGGTTCCTGGAACACATCCCACTTGTCATTCGTCAATTAATGTGAATTAATTCCAACATGATGGAGCCCCACCTCACTTCGGACTGAGGGTTCATGAGCACCTGGATCAGACATTCCCTGCAACGTGGATAGGAAGAGGAGGTCCTGTTTCGTGGCCAGCTCGTTCACCTGATCTCACCCCACTTGATTTCTTCTTGTGAGGCCATGTGAAAAGTCTTATGTATGAGACACCTGTCGAGACTGAAGAGGATCTCATGGGAAGAATTATCGTTGCCTGCGACACTGTTCACACAACACCAGGGATATTAGAACGGGTACAACAGAACTTTGTGTGACGATGTCATACCTGCATTGACACGGGGACGCTATTTTGAAAATTTGTTGTAAATGTAGCAGCTTGTGAAACTGGTGCAGGTAAACGGAATTAAATGAGTAGAATTTTACTTTTAACTTTTGACTTGATTGTTTTTGGAATATGGTTCCTAATCTCAAATTGATCCATTTGCCCTCCTCTATCATCCCTGAAAGTTTGTAATATCATCACGGATATACCCTGTATTGTTTGTGTTTTGGTTTTATTATGTATTTATTTATATTAATCCACTTAAGTCTTATTCTGTTATTCCTTAATAATTACCTGCCTGTGCTCATGTTTTGATACAGCTCTGCGGGAATACTGTATAGTCATAAGTTTATAACTTATGTATTTATATATGGTAAATAAAGTCAAATTCAAAAATATATCTTATTATTATAAAATAGTGTTAATCGTCAATAAATAATTGTTGATCAATCATAGTCGATAGTTGTTAAATTACTGTCTGAAGAAAGTTAGCACTTGTTTGGGATGTGAAAAAAAGCGCATTACTTTTTTGGGGGAGGGGCTTTAGGGCTCGTTCATTTACTACATAAGCATATTGATTGGGAGAGGCGTCACAAACACAATGAACAGACATTATCTCATTTGGCATGTGTGTCTGAGCATCTCTGTACGGACAGCCTCTGGCGATCACTTTGCATGTCACAAGGGGTAGCGATCACTGGCTGGAGTGACGTTTCACGTACACTACCATAGCTTTTGTCAGGGCAAACTCTATCATAAAGTAGGTCATGTAACCAATGGATGTGTGTTGACAGATGATATTGCAGAACACTGACAGAAACTCTGCCTGTGTATTCGTGCCATTAGTGTTAGCTGTGTAAATATCTTATGACTTTCATGATTGTCATATTTTAATAAACTTAAGTTTAAGAACAATTTGTGAAGGGTTGTCGCTAAATGTAACGAGAATAAATGAAAAGGAGAAATTATTGACAACTCAAGTTAACATGTGCCCTGCAAACCTTGAGGTCTTATTTTTTTAAAGTCTGGTGCCAGTGCTTGTGTACAAGTAGACAGAAGAAACCACAATAATCATTGCATCATCACAATAACCATGGCTCTAATACTAATCCACACAACCAAGAATTTACAGTTACATTTGAGAATTTATGATATTAAGTTAATAAAATTGTATTTTATTCCAACTTGAGTACTATTGTAAGATGTTGATTTTTAGGCTATTGCAGAAAATTCAAGTGAATTAAATTTTATGAAACCAGATTTTGTGGTTGGATTTCAAGGTAACCCTCTGAGTTGCACTAGAGAATCTCAATTGGAAAAAAAGAGAAACAAAGAAGCTGTTGAAAGGTTAGTTTAAAAATACATTGTAACTGATCTGAGCTGGCATGAAGTTCTTGTATTTATGTTCCCTGGAATATTTTTTACGTTTAGGTTTCAGAGAGGTGAAACAAACATTATTGCAGCATCAGAAGTTTTAGAGGAGGGAATTGACATACCCCAGTGCAAACTAGTGATAAGGTTTGATGCACCAAAGACTTATCGATCTTATGTGCAATCCAAAGGGCGAGCCCGCCATCAAAATAGTTTTTTCATTGTGTTGTATCCTAAAATTGACAAACACAAAATAGGGACAAACTTAATATGTTATAAACAAATTGAACATCATCTGAAGGAAGTAAGGGAGTTATTGTTTCTTTCCTGTTATATGATGTTATGCAAGTACACTAATGTCTTCTAATTTTATTTTATAATATCTGTAATTTTGTGTATTTTAAAATCATTCTTTTAGTTTCTGACCGGCAAAAGTTCTAGTGATAGCCAAGAAAGGTACGAGGATGTGTATGGAGGCAAAGAAGCTGAGAGGATTTATGAGACTAAGAATGGGGCCAGGGTCACTTACAACTCAGCAATACCATTGATTAATAGGTGTAGTTGCTGCTTTATTTCACAATTAAACTTTTCTGATGGTTCTTTCTTTAAATACTTGATATCTCAAATTTTGTCACTATAAGTGTTACAATTAGTGTTAAATGAAATTGTTAAGAATTTTGTCAGTAGTCACAGTTATGTTTGATTTAGGTACTGTTCCAAGTTACCTCAAGATACTTTCACCAAATTGGTTCCCTATTGGTTTTTGATGAAAGAAGCTAAACCTCACTTCCAGTGTTTACTTCATCTGCCCATCAATTCTCCAATTAAAGAAGGATTTAAGGTAATGACTCAGATTTGAGAGGCTGTTGTTCCTTTTCATTTGAATGTGTTCAATAATTTGGAAGAATTGTCACTGCATTGCAAATTAGTACTATAAAACGTGTAGACTCATCGTTTTGCATTTAACTATTGTGTATAACTCTCTCACACACCCACGATACTATGCAACAACAATAATAATATTTGGTACAAGTATTTTAAAGTTAATGTAACACCCTAATTTCTTAAATTCTTTCAATTTCACAAGTAACTAGTCCAGTCATTCTGTGCTTAAAATATGGACTATCCAGAAACTTTTGGAAAAGTCCTGAGTTTTTGCTTCTTGAAGGTTTTGAGGGTGCTGATTATAAATTTAAACTATGTCTCTTCAACAAAGTTAGGAAAATATGAGAAACCTTAGATTGATCACGCTTTTTGATTTTTGACATGAAAACTGTGTGCAGTACAAAGAAAATGTCTATTTGTTAAATAAACTGAATAAAATTTCCTACAATGTGTTTTAATTGGTTTATTTCTCAGGTAAATAAGTAACCTGAGAGAGAGTATTGAATTTATACTCCAGTATTTAATAAATTTTTGTCCAAAAGGTGTGGAGAAGTTTTGAGAATTCACTCGTGTATGTTTTTCAAAATGCTGAAAACGATTTTTCTCTTTTATTACACACAACATGCAAATTTCAATGGCAATAAGAAACTAGGCATTGGACTAATAGACCATTTGTCAGACTAATAGTGGATAATATTGTGTGGATAGTAATAATATTCTGTTCAGATTATTTATTTAATTGTTTTTGCTTTGTTATACCTTTCAGTTAACTAGAAACTAAGTTGGTAAGATGTGAGAGGTTTGAAAATGAATTGTATCAGCGAGTTTTAATCCTGGAAGCAGGATGCTAAAGATAGCGTTTTACTACTTTTTATAGACATTAACTCGGGAGTTTTCAGGAAGATGAGGGTGTTGGTGAAAATAATACAACATTGTCTTTCCATTATTTTTGTCTCGCTGTAATCGTACATCTCTACTGTGTGTACTTGTGTATGACTACACAAAAATGTCCCATTCCCTCACTAATATGTTGAAGTGAAGTTAACCATTGTGCCCACCTTCACTGACTCCCTGACCTCGACTTGACTAGACTTATTTCCTTTTACTCATTCTCGGAGGATGGGGTGTCCACAAAGCGTCTCCATCTAACTCTTAGTTTTAGCCATGGTTGCGACTTTCCTCCATGTTTTACCTATTTTCCTGATTTCATCCTCCATACTCCAGCTTATCTCTGGTTACCTCTTTTCCGCTGTCCCTGGGGTTCCATCTATGCGCCTGCATCTCTATTGCCGAAGGCGCTTTCCTTAGCGTTTACCTAATCCTTGTCCCCATACATCTGCATTGCTGATTACTTTATATTTTTAATAGTCTTTGTAAACATTTATTTATCTATCTATCATTCTATTATTTACTTGTCATTTATTAATGAATGTCCGTAACATAAAATATATTTTCTTAGTTAGTTTCCATGTTTCATACCCACATAGCACTGCTGGTAAATATTTCAAGTTAAGTTATCAGAGATTTCTTGTGCTTGCATTACAGGATATAGTCTTATAGCCAAGGTTGAGTTGGCTTTTTAAATTCTGCCTCGCACTTACTCTTCAGCACCATTTTCTGTCACAATACTCTCCAAATATGCTGTTTCTCCCACATTTTTGATGTATGTGTCCTGTATTTGGAATTTTTAAGTACTTCTTGCAGTAACACTTCTAGACTTGGTCTCATCGCAATTTACTTTCGGGCCAACTTTTTCCCCATTTTCCTCTAGGGCTATTAATTTCTCTTGCATCATGTTGAAGTTATGCAATAATAAGCATATAACTCTGACCTCGAGTGAGACCAAAAGTAGTTTTCACATCTTCATAAGAGATTATTCTATGTCCTTGGATCTATGGGCTCTAATGATCTTGTTGTTGACGAGCCCTTAAAACCCCACAAAAAAAATGTCCTTGGCTCTCCATGTGCCACACCAGAATTTATCACATGGTTAAGCCGCCTTTAGAATTCAAAATGTCATGTTCAGCATATTTTTTAAATTATGTTTGTCCTGCACATTGAGGTGATTCATCATACAAAAAGTGACCTCTAGTATGGATGTAAAGTAGTTCTGTTAAGATTGAAGATAAGGGACCCAATTACCACTTCAAACCTCCATTAAAACCACTAAAAGTATCCATTAAAAAAGTATTGGACTCAAAACTTTTCAATATTAGCAGGACGTGTTCGGCAACAAAAATTTCTACTACGAAAGTCAGAAGAGGAAGCCTTTGGGAAGCCAAACCCTGAAAAACAAGGAAATAAATAATCTGAACATATTTATTATTACTATTATTATCACTTAAAAACTGGAGAAATTAAACTTCTTTTCAACACAAGTGGAAGTATGTCTTTTTAGAATTACCTTCCGTACAATTATGCTAGTTGAGAATGATATAGCTAACTCTATAAGCTCTAGAAACTTTTATGCAGACTTGTATAACATATCTGCATAATTATTGCTGAAATGAGATAATGTTTGCTGTCTTATAGGTCCTTATATGTTTATACTATGAATTTGAAGCTAGAGTTTTTCTTCATTGAAATTTATATGGAAAACTTAGATATATGAAAGTTTTTTGTTTAGCAAATTTTGGAAAAAGATTTCATTATTCTCAGTGGCAAAATGTTTGTTCATGCACAGGAATTTTCATTTAAACTGTTTTTTTTAATACTAATGTAAATTATTTTGGAAATATATTTTCCTGAAGATGAAAAATATTCTTTAAAATTAAATAATATATGTTCATTATTTGCAGGGAGAAGTGACAGAAAGCAAAAAATTAGCCAAACAAACAGCAGCTTTTAATGTGTGTGTAGCCTTACATAAAGCAGGGGAGCTAAATAATAATTTATTGCCTGTGGGCAGACATTCTGAGGACTTCATAGATACAGAGAAAATTTTCTCTGTATATAATAGTGCCGAAGAAAATGAAAATATGAGTCAACCTGGAACTAAGAAGTGTCGCAGAGTCTACGAAAAACAAGTAATAAACTATATTGTTATGTTCAGAGTTTTTTGTTTTTTTTAGCAATTGTGATTGGATTTTTAAAATAAGTTTTTAAAAAGTTAAATTTTTTTTCTGGGAGTGATGAGAAATTGGGGTAATTGTATTCCTGTGGTATAGCAAATGTATTGTACCATTTATGCTACAATGCCTAGATTTTTGGTTAATGTGCTTTCTAATATTTTTCCTGTATCTTGGGAAATTTTTGGTATTGCGTATTTTCACATTTTCTTGTATGATTAATTATAGGTCTCATCATTTTTGTGTGGAAGTCAACCCTCTGCAAATATTCCATTATTTTTACATGTGCTGGAAATTAGCCCATCTTATCCAGAACCTCCAGCAGATAATACTAGGAGATATTCCTTTTACAAATTGCTGAAATCTGATAATGGTTTTGGTATTTTGAGCAGTAAAAGACTGCCTGAGGTAATAATATTCCTTCATATTATGAACTTTCTTGAAACTGTTATTCTGCAAAGTAGTTAAATTGCTCTTCACCAAGAGAAGTATGACAATATTGGGAATGAATCCTTGATGACAGGGTATTGACCTTCTGTCCGATTTAGGAATGATAGGTTTTCCTAATAATTTTGTGTCGTCTATGATATCAATTAAACGTTTTGTTTGGGCATTGCGGGTTTGGTTTGTGGGTGGCAACTGATTGAGGACTTTGTTATTTAGAATAGATAAAATGGCATGATGAAGAGACACAAGTTTTGGTGAAGTGTTTGATGGAAGTAATGGGGCTACCTCACCAGATAATATGACAGAACATAAATCTAAAAACAGAAAGCAATTTTAAAGAGTTCAAATATGAAGATTGACATCATCGTTCAAATATCAAGATGAAGATATCAAATATGAAGATGACAAAACATATTGAACTGTTTTCTCTCTAAAATTGTTCTTCAAGAAGGTTATTTTAGGGAAAATGTTTTCTAGGATGGAAGTAATTTTTTCCCTCTAATTACAGTTGTGTGATTTCCCTGTGTTCCTGAATGTTGGAAAAATTGATGTGTCATTAAAAGTAAATTCATCATTAATCATTTTTGATGAAGAAGAAATTAACCAACTCAAAACATTCCATTCAATGTTATTTCTGGACATTCTGAAATTGAGGAAGAGTTTTGTTGTAGCAGATGTAGAAAGTGGAATAAATAATTATCTGGTTGTCCCAACAAAGATGAATGGTAAGCATCCTAAATAATTAAAATGGTGTTAAACATTATTTTTGAAATAAACTGAATACTTGAAATCCTTAACCTACCATTTTATCTAAATTTATGCAAGAAAAGATAAACTGGTTAATGTTCATAAATTACCAATTTTTTGAGTAAATGCTTGAAATAATATTTTAGTTTATTGACTTAGGACAAAAATTGTAACTGTAACCTTATGTAGTATACTCCATAATTCACTGTACCACATTCTAAACCATACTCCTGAAATCTTAAATTCTGGTGTTATTTGTCCTTATTGTGAAGACATATTGTAATTATGTCTGTAGACTTGAATATTATTATTAAATGAAATGACCTTGCTTACATAGACTCTCTTTCTTATCAATTAAAGAAACTTAACAATGTTTGGACCAGTATTGCTGGCCATCATCAGGCCACTAACCAAAATGTTGTTTCTTTAATTGATAATAAATCAAGTCTGAGAAAGTAAGGTTGTTTCATTTAATAAATACTTATTGTGAAGACTCCGACACAGCTATGTAAGCACATTTTTGCTAAAATAGAATTGAAATGAGATAGTTTCAGCATGTATCTGTATTATGAGATTTAAACATTTCATTAATATGAATTGCTTAACTGTACAGTTTGCAAAGTTTCATAGATACCTACATAAAGTTCAAAATTACTGCCGAATCATATCAATGAAAATCTTCTTAATATTTACACTTAAAATATTTCAAACCCGTCGCAACATGATGGTTGTGAATCACGTTGTATTGAATTACAAATACACATTAGAGAGGATGATTGTCTCACACTAACAGTAAGTCATTAATTTGTAGCACAGAAGTAGTTTCCTACTAGTAAAAAGTAGTTCCCGAGTGTATCCTTTATGTGGGTGATTAGAAAAGGCTTGAGATAGTATGAGAAAAAACTGAAACAGCAATTGGCTGAGATATTATGAGTATATGTATTCAATATTCAACTGATAAATTTAGGTCGTAAATTATTGATCAGATGAAGAGAATAAAATCTTTGCAATCGATAAATTTTAAATTGCATATTTTCAAGTTTCAATGAAAGTGTTTCAAATTTGACTATTAAAGGAAGTATGTTTACAAAACTACAAGAAAATTTAACTTAACAATGATCTCATTCAGTTGCATTGAAATTGGAAAGAACTAGATCTTTATTAATTGTAAAAAATACTAACTATATTTAAAGGCTGTGAATTGTCTCAATTTATGAATGGTCATTCTATGTCAAGTGAACCAATTTTTCAATATTTTTTTTACCTCATATCCCAATCTAAACATAATTTCTTACACTTTCACATTAGCTTAATGTTTTATCAGTTAACATATTTTAGTTATGGCTGATAGTTATTGCAAAAATTTTGTAATTTTGGATAGACTTCCCTGTGCATGAAGTAAAATAAAATCAGTTCAGAATTAAGCTATTTAAGAAATAAAAGTAACTTTGTCTTCAGAATAACATCAGTTTTCATAAGATATATCACATGATGAACATTTTCAAAAATTTTAAATTACTGTTAATAATTAAAATTTTAATTTAATTTATAAAACTTAATATGAGCAAAGTTTTTTCAAAAAAAATCTAACTGAAGAAAGGAAACTAATAGGATAATATATAGTGGGATATAGTGTTATATATAACAAAATTAAAAGCCATATTCTTTATTTTAAACTATAACTGTATATTCAGATACAAGGTTCAATATAACATCTCAGAATGGACCGAAGGTTTAGAAAGAGAGAATACAAATGCATCCATTTTCATGCCCACTTCAACAAAGAAATAATGAAATTAGTGTACTTTTCGTGCCATAAATTTGAAAAGAAAAAATGAACAAAATAATAGTTCCTTTAAGTTAAATTGAAAAATCCATTTGAAATGTTGACTTAAATTTGTATATATGTTGCAACATCTGTATTATCTAATCCGGCATGCAAAGGTATGCTTAACCAAGCAGTTACTTGCTTTACAAGCTATTGTGGTAAGGTGGTATTCAGTCTTCTACTTGCCTTTGTGCTAATCAGCTAGAGTTCTTTGTATTTAGGAATTGTAATAAGTATACTTAATGTAATCGATAGTCTGTGATAGTTATATAAATCACACATTAGATTTTAGGATTTGACTTTTCAATTAAATTCTATTACATTTTTGTGTAAACAACTGAGATTTTCATAAGAATGGCTACAAATGGATAACTTACGGCCAGTTTACCACACTTCTCCTGTACTAAATTTTAAAGTATTTAGTACTGTTCACAAAGTTTTAAGGTTGTTCCGAACACAATGTTTTGATGTTAACAACTTTCTTTTAACAATTAATTTAATTTAGCTATTTAACATACCTATTACAAAAATCTATTTAATTTAACATACCTATTACAAAAATCTATTTAATTTAACATACCTATTACAAAAATAAGTATGCGCAGAAATTTGATATAAATTATAATTACTTTTGAATTTGCATTAAAAATAATAAAACAAAACTCCAACATTATATTATAAAGCTAAAGTATTAAAAAATTAAAACGTGATGTTCCCAGAATATCATTCTTGATGTGAACAATTTTTTTTCATAATTCAAGAGAATAATAAATGATGAACAAGTAAAATTTGCTTTTATAATCAATACATGTATGAGAATTAACATTTTTCAATTAAAATTTAGTTCAAAAAGTAAATGATAATTATTAAGGTGTACAATTTATAAACTAAAATTGTTACAAAACCTTTTCCATTTTATATAATTACAGGAAATTACTGCACATGTTTAAATACTTCAAAAATGTGCCTGGTATATTTACGTAAAAGAACCTTTCACTCTTTCACATTTTTGTGCTGGGAGCTATACCAAATGAATCAAAATGGAAAACTGGCATTTTCGACCTTGTAACCAAAATTAGGGAATTTTGTGATGCCCCTAGATGATTTTGAAATTTAGAATAATTTTAAAGCATTCTAATGCACTTGGTTTAGTATATTGCTGTGTTCCATTTCAAAAATTAAGTCCCAGAACTATAAAAAGCTGTAGGTCTGTACAAAGTTTATAAATAATGTTTACAAATAAATTTTGGTGGTTTTAAATTAACAATGAGGTATAAAATATAATTTAAAAATAACGTTAAAGTGTACAATACTCTTTTAAACCATTAATGCCCAAATTATTACTTTATCCTTAATTCGCTTCACATCTCTGCATTTAATAATTAATTAAATTTTTGTCAAAAAATCAGTACAAACTGTGTATGACCATGTGGAGGACAATAAACCAATTTACTCTCCGGAAGCAAGCAAGGGACCATCCCATCAATTCCAATCAAGGGCCCTAAGGCAGAGGCGGATTCAAAAATTTCAGCAAAAATTCCTAGATAAGATAAGAAGTTAGTTGCGAGTTATAATACTAATAGAATGTCAATATGTTTGTAATTTAACGCAGAAAATTTACATGTACAAATTATTATTGAACTATAGATTATTCTGAGTATAGTGTTTAAAAATCATAAGAGTTGAAAAAAACCCCACTAAATTCATGATTTATTATTACAATAAACATGCCCCTAGACAAAGCCTAGAGAACCTGTATAAGAAATCTGCCTCTACCTCAAGGAAAACCAGAGAAAAACATGGGCCAGGATGGGGCTACAGAATTAATGTACACAACCGTGCCAAAGTTGAGTACACAAAAAACTTAATTAATATGAGCCCTAAGACAACACAATCATGCAAGAAAATAGTTTTTGAAATTGTTATAAGTTATTTAAAAAGTACTACAGCAATGGCGTGATAAAGTACAAGACGGATTTGACTTTTATTAAAATCAATAAATTCTTTTACACTGTTGACACTGGTGCGGGAGGTAGTTTTTAACTGTGGATTTGAAGAGATTCAATTTTATAATATCTTGTATATTCTTGGGCAGGGAATTATATAGAGCGATTCCCGAATGATATGGTCCTTTTTGGCAAAGAGTGTTTGACAATAGGGCGATGAATAATATTAGTATTGTGAGTATTGTGTTCGTGAACGAGACTGTTTCATATGAAGCAAGGGTGGCACTTCAGTAATTCGGTTTTAACAAACAAGACCGTTTCATAAATATAAATGCAGGGAAGTGTTAAGATATTTAATTCCTTGAATAAAGGTTTACAAGAGTTTCGGGGGTGAGATTTACAAATTATCCGAACTATCCTCTTCTGAATTCTGAAAGTTTGAATACTCTGACTGGAATTGCCCCAGCAGGTAATGCTGCAACTTAAATTGGAGTAAATGTTTGCAAAATATACGCAACAGGAAATACATGGACTAACTACGTTAACTAAGATTCAGAATGCGTAACACAATTTGCTTAATTGGGTTCTGTTTAAAGAAAGAGAAACCTGGGGTAAAGATTTTGTTATACTATTGTGAAATGACATAGACACTGTTTTGTCAGTGTTTACAATGAGACTATTTGCATGGAACCAAGTCGAAAGGTTAGACAAAACTTTGAGTGTTGGCATGTTTGCATTGGAAATTAGTGTCAACAGCAAAAAGAAACATTTTGCAATCTGATGTGGATGATATGTCATTCACATACAATAAAAAGAGTATAGGACCAGGAATTGAACCTTGGGGTACTCCTAGTTAAACATAGTAGGTTGTATAGTGATAAATATAAAATGAAAAAGTCATTTTTACATTTCGTTTATTGAAAATTAGCTGATCGCTGGCAGATTCATGATGCATTGAGTATACAACACGCAACATGAAACTTTCTTATTGTACAGTAAACTAATAATAAATAATGCACTATATTGTTATAAATCTTAATTTAGCTTTTTGTTGAAAACTATATATGTGTTATGACTCTACCATACTGCAAATTTATCTAAATTTTAACAATATCCTCTAGTTCCACAGGGAACCCGTTACTTGTAAATGATTCTAATCAGCTTCCCTTTTATGAATTGTTTTTTGCTATTGAGACGATAATATTTCTCCATTTCTTTGACCAACAAATTCTGTTCGAACTGCTGAGATGAGGTTTAAAGTGTAGAATTCCGAGAAATCATATATGTTCATCTGGACCTAAAGTACAATCTCTGCAATTTTTTGATGCAGTCGCATAGTAAATTGACTCTAATAAAATGCACTCCAACATAATACAGGGTCATCATTGCAACTAACGGAGAAGTCAAAACCTTCAGTTTTTCCAGTTTATTTTGAGTTTCGCAGGTACCAGATTTTTGCTTACCACCTAATGGTGTGTAAACCAGGTCCGAGTTTTTGAGAGGTATGTTTGCTTTCAGTAGCCTTTCTCCCAATAGCCTAAAAAACAATATCTCAAAAATGAATAAGTAAATCCATGCGCACGTAACTTATCAAATGTAACTATAGTACATAAACATATCGTTCTTTTACATTTGAACATTAAAATGCACTTTTGAATATCCTGGAACATCATTTTCAGTCAAATGAACTAAAGCATTGTCTGGAGCTTTGTCATTATCCGTCAATGCGAATAATATAACAAAGTGACCTCACTGATGCAAAAAGAATGCAAATAAAAGAGGTCTCCTCATATATATTTATGCGGAAAATGTTCACACACAACATACACCCTATATAAACTATAACAACTGCTGTATAACTTTTCTTCATACGTCAGCTGCTAGTCGCATACTCCTCTAGTTCTGTATAACTGAAGTGCAGAGTGCCGAGCGATCTATAAATAGACCACCAGTTTTTGGAAAGTGATATCTCAGGTTCCATTTCGCTGAATTACTCCCATCTTGTATAGCAACAAAAAGAAACACATTCAGCAATTCCCAGAAGCCCAAAAATCTTAAAATGAAATATTTTATTAACTCAGCTCACGTAGACATAACTCGGTGCCAAGAGCCTGACGAAGACTTTATGATTTTATTTTTTTAGGATCGACAACCATACTTATCTACATATTTATCCATATCTATCTATTCTATCTACATATTCCTACATATCTATCCATCTTAAAAATACTTAAAACATAATTCCAAATGTTTCAATGTGAAGTTGTAAGAAATATATGATCATTTTGGCTGATTTATAAATAGATTGCTAGGTGTTAATGGGTTAGAAAACTTGGCTGTTAATTTTGTATATGCCACTATCTGTTCTGTAAAGTTTGCTTCCTTTTGCATAAATGTGTATCATGCAAATCAAATTATTTTTTCTGATCCCAAGTAGAAATTGTGCAGAGAGATGGTAAAAATATAGAAAAATTAGCTTAATGTTTTTTTAATTGACTCGTATTAATTTTTTGAATTAAGTTTTAAAATTTTAAATATTGACAATTTTAAAAATTTTCAAGATTTGTATCATGTGATATGATATAAAGCTTATATACTCTGAAGAAAACACTTTTATTTTATTTTTTAAATATTTAACTGAGATTTCTATGCTGAGATACCACAATTTATGTGCAGCACAGCATAGTAAAAATTGAGGAATTGAAAGCCAAATATTTTCCTTAGAAAGACCAGTTCGCTTTTGTTTGTACACATCAAGAAAACATGTTTTCAAATGATTTCATTATCAGAATTTAAAAATTATTTATTTCATCTTCTTCTCTTTGTAATTTTCTGTTCTCCCCATGTACACTGGAATTTTTTCTGTCTCTTTTTGGCTTCAAATTAGAAAGACAACACAGTATTGATGAAGTTTATATCATTCTCTAGGTAAATCCAATAAATTCCATTTTGCTTTGAAATGTTTCAGACACAACATATCTAACTTGATATGGCCAGTTGCTTCTTAGAATTACTTCAATCTAGACTTGCCACTTTCTTCTAATGATGAAGGATAATTTTATTTACAGTCAAGAACACAATATGTAGACATGATCAGCTAGAAATAAAGAATAAAACATATGCATTGTGCCAAAATGCAAGTTATAAAACATAAATAATCTATCTAAATGCATTATTTAAAATATTCTCAAAGTGCTCCATTGGAAACATTTTTAACAACTGTATTACAAAATTTATTTGAAAGAACCACAACATATGGGAAAAGTGGCAATGATTCATGAAACCTCTTCTGTTTTTCAAGAGGTGAGAACACATAGTAACAGCACATCGTAAAGAACATATCTCAATGGTACACAAAAGAAATTGTTGGAAGCCCAAACACATGAATTTTCATTCATGTATTGTATGTTCCTGATGCATATGAAGTTGTTGTTTTTTCTTTACATGCCACTAACTGGTCACTAATGTAATACTCGGATCTCATAGCAAGACGATATCAGTGGAGAGGGGAAAGTTTCTAGGGCCATAGAATAGTTTCGATAGCCCCGTCTATACCCAAGGGGTTGTAATTAAGAGGATTTGCTTGTAGAATTTTTGGGAGTAATGAAAAAATTCACATTACATTTCTAGTCCTAGAATTTATCTTCATGCAGGACTCCTGCTCTAATAAGATGGTATTTTGCTTGAGCTTTTGTTGAGGGCACACTTTGTTTTATGTACACAAAATTGAGTCAAGTAACAAAGGTGTTGAGCAGGTGATATTCTTAAGAGGAGGGTGAAGAGAATTTTACATACCAGAAACACAAGTGAAATGTATATGAGCATAAAGGAATTAGAAAATTCACTGAAGGTGTCCTAAGAAGACGGAGAGATTTAGTATTGCAATCCCAAAACATAATACGAATGATACAAGAAAAGATGTAAAATTTTGTTGTATCTCTTGTTCTGGTTTCAAGAAATTCATATTTTTAAAAAAAACTTGAATACTTGAGTTTCGATGTACATACTAAACCAATTTTTTAATGTTAAAACCTAACATGTTGTATCCCTAATTTAAACTATTTGTTTCATATTATGACCTTGACGAGCCCTAATGCCCCACAAAAAAAAGTTTCATATTACAATTGTAGAAATGAAAAATTTGCAGATAAATCAGTCTGAAATATTAATTTGTTTAGTATTGGTTACTTATGATTAATATTTTTAAGATAAATAAGTAATTTAATTTTTCAATCCACAATTATTTTGCTCTTCTTATTTTATAAATGAATATTTAAGAGTCATTCTTTTTATGGTATGTTGGTATTCAAAAGCTTGGGAGTATTTCGCTCTGTTTGGGATAAAGTGATACTATTAAAAATTGTGCACAGAGTGTATGGTGTATTTAGAATTAAGTTTTGTTTAAATAATATTTTTTAATATTACTTGACAGCAGTCAATTGAGTGCTTAGTTTTATGGGCACTAAATGATATATGTTTCTTCTGATTCCATATGTAATTATAATAATAATATAATGTGAAAAATATTAATTTGAATATACATTTTTGTAGAGTGCCTGAAGAAAGCTGAAATAGATTGGGAAGTTGTCAGGAATAATTGTCAAACTCCAGAATACAAACAACCTTTAGAGGTGGAGAGATTAGGTAATACGAAAGTTGATTGGATGCAGTATGAGCATGCAATAGTGGTTCCCTGGTATCGGGATTTACCACCTGAACAGGTAGAAATTTTTTAATGTTAAATTTTTGTAATCTAGTTATAAAACTCCTAGTTTTCATCACAATTTCCTTCTTTTTCTGTATCTCTTCTTTTCACTTACAGAATAGGGTTCTCTCCCTCCCCCTTCCCCCAAAAAAAATTGTAACTGCTTTTTGACAATAAATTTATTTATGTAACAATTTATGGCATTTCTTTGAAAATAATATCATTTATCAGGTGTATGTGGTCACTCAAGTGTGCGATGACATGACACCTCTGAGTTGTTTTCCAACTGCAGCTTTTTCAACATTCGAAGAATATTTCAAAAGGAAATATGAGTTAAATATCAATAATTCAGATCAACCACTTTTTGAAGTGAAAGCAATAACCAATCGTTTGAATTGCTTGAAGCCAAGGTATGGTGAAGCTTATCTTATTTTAAAAATATTCTTGAATATGATTTATTTGAATGTATATTTTGCAAGCTTGTTTGGTGAAGTTCAATCCAAAGAACTCTTGGGATATGAAGTAGTTAATTTCAAAATGGTAATAATAACAGTAATACATTTAATAATCTCCAAAGAAGAGACATAAAAAGTACAATACTTTTTTTCCTTGATGTGAATTATGTGAAAGGACTATAAAATTATTATGGGATGTAATAAGAGAGTCCAGGTATAGGATAATGATATGACTGTACATAAATTACTAATTAATCTTCCTTACCATTTATAAAGTGCATAATTATTCAATTAGCAACTTCTTTTAATAGTAATTTTAATTACTACCTCCTCTTTGTAAACTAATCGTGGGTCATATTGCCATATAAATTCATCCTTCTATTCATTTGAGTGCTCATTATAGTGTGATGGAAGTCGCTTACAAAATATTTAATATTTGAGATTATATTGTCCTCTTGCATGACTTGACGTGGGAATTGGACAAGGTTTTTTTTTTTATTAATTGATAATGATCACTTTATTATTGGACAAGATTTAGATGGCTTTTATTATTGGATTTAAATAAAAGTAACAAAATGTAATGACATAATGTTGTTAAAACAATACTAGTGGTTGTAGGTGTATGAACCATGTAGCTTTGTGGTTGATAATCTTATCCTCAAGTACAATACAATTTTGATTTGCAATCTTTTTGTTGTGGCCTGTATCTTTTTCATAGTGGTTACAAAGAGTTGAATCTTGCTTAGCCAAACTGGAGGAATATAGTGAGCAGTACTTAAATTTTACGTTATATTATTTTTCTTGAGTATGTTGATTTCCTGTACTTTCTTTTGTGATTTAGATCTACTCATAATTCCGGTCGGAACAAACGGCTCGAGCAGAATGATGATTTCGAAGAACATTTGGTCCCAGAATTATGTATCTTTGTCAATTATCCCAGTTATCTGTGGGTGAAAGCAGTGTGTTTACCCTCCATTCTTCACCGAATTTCTTATTTACTACTTGCTGAAGAATTAAGGTCACAAATAGAAGCGGACATAGGATTTTCTTCCAATGATGGTAAGATGATGCTCTAAAACACTGCTGATCTTGGTTTGAATTGTTAAAATCCAAGTTAAGAAGGGTATAATAACTAATCAACTAGAAATGTATTATAATGATAATTATTTAAATGAGTTATAGTTATAGAGTAAGAAAGTCCCTGTCCAGGAGAAACCAATTATAACCATAAAATATAATAATAAATTACAATATGAGGACAGGAGTTCTTTGCTGAGTTGATGAGGATAGACTTACCTGTCGGCATTTAAGTAACAACACAGAAATCAGAAAATGCAAATACTACTTTTTATATTGTTTTTTGTATTGAGCATATTGTTCAATGGTCAAAACTTGTCTTTCTCCACCGACACACAGTTGTACCAGAGAACACAATGGCCCCTCTCAAGGTTGCCATAGGCATTCTTGACTATTTCTATCTTCGTTGCCCATGAACTTGCCCTCTCTTTCTAAAAAGACTGGAAATTTTCCACACTTTGCCGTGGGTATCTTGACTGCACATGAAAATGTAAACATTTGCTACTTTTTTAAAAACATCGAACCATTGTTTACAACAGACATTCGCAGTAAGTTTAAGTTAGTTTATTATTGATGTCTAAGTAATGTGTTTCGTGTGAAAAAATAAAAACATTAAATCATGGCTCACTGTGTGCAGTTATGTGCATAAAATTTTATTTATAATATTTTTTTATATAACCCCAGTTCTGCACTTGTTAGTATGTAATTGCAGGGGATGATGCAATCTCATGATTCTCAAGTAACTACACTGACTACAAGTACAACTATAAAGTGCTTTATGTGTAAAAGTAAACCAGGTGCATTGCAGGTTGTTAAATCGGTTAAATGCAAGAAATGTAATGAATATTTTCATAGTTTGTGAGCTGGAAGGGTTGCATTAAAGAAAAGTGATGAAAATATTTTTTCTGTTCAAAAATCTAATCAGGTTAATAAATCTTGAGATAAAGTTATATTTCTACAGCTGCAAACATAACCAAGCACAAGCTACTCGTGTAATTACTAAAACAAGTGTAGCAGAACCACCAAATAACGAAACTCAAGGGACCGAAATTGTTGCCGTTCGCTCAACGGAGATTCATAAAGCAGAGGTGATTTGTGGGTAGCATCAACCAGGGACCAAAATAAATAATACCTATATACTGATGCCAAAGCAACTGAGTAAGGGCATAATCGCAAATTAGTCTCAGATTCATAACTTAACTAATTTATCACCTAAAAACTATGGTAATTTGGTGTATGAAAAACTCACTTTGACAAATAACCACATGCAGATAACACTATACGCGGTAGACTCATAGTGGCAAATACGTTTGCGCATGTAAACACAGAAAGCCGAAAGAACAATCAATTAAAAGGCAGGGTCAAAATATAACAAGAGATTGAAAATGCTCCGAAAACCAAAAGAATAAATCAATTTAAGAAAGGCAAGGTCAAACGAAATGGGTAGCACAGTGGAACAAGTTAACAGGTTTGTTCCGGCAGCAATCCCGGATAGTTCCGAACAGTTCCGAATTGTCCCGCGCATGTGCAGAAGCGAAATCCTAGTTGTGCGCTGTTCCAGCAGTGACAATGCCAAACTTTCGGGCTTCTGTAATTAAAAAAATAATGTCCGCCTGCACGAAAACTAATACACAGAGACTTCCTGGGACATTTTGTTAACAAGGGGTAAATTATAGGTTGGGACCGAAATTTCATTTTGCTTATCAGGAGATTTCGCAGAGTGGGAGTTCGTTGAAAAGAGGTATTTCCTAATGCTATATAGTAGGAGTTTGGCGGGACTAATGACATCATTTCGTTAATCGAAGCTTTCATTTAGCGGCAGTTCGTAAGGGGGAGGTTTTACTGTATCATGAAGGATGATCTATATGGTCATGTTGATAAGATTGAGGTCAATTATTTTGTAGGTTAATTAATTAATTAATTAACACAGTAATGACTAGTTTGTAATTAATTAATTACAAACTAGTCATTACTGTGTTAAATTGTTAAAGTTATAATTTCATTCTGCATTAGTGTTGCTAAAGTATCGTATTTTTGTCTTCAAAGCAGGTCATTTAACAAGTGAGAATCTGGTTTCGATTAACAACAGAAATCTTGTCAAATTTGTCATTTGTATTAACATTAATTAGTTTGTCAACAATTAAATTTTTAAAATTTTCCTACGTTATTGTAATGAAGTGGTGTCATAATTTTCTACGTACAAACATGAAGAAATTGTTTGATTTTGACATATTTCATTTACCAATATAGCTCTAAAACTTAATATTAAAATTAAACTACTAAAAATATAGGGAAAAGACAATTATGCAAGTGCATAAATGTGTAATTATTTATACACAGCCAGAGAGGTTCAAAAATAATTTTACGTTACCTGTTCTAAATTGCATCAAAATAGAAGTGCACAAAAATACATTGAGGATATAAGATAAGATCTGGAGAAGATACACACTAATGCATCCCTCAACAGTAGACTGAGGACAAAGCTGTGCTTTCACTATATTTGTTAGATCTCATTATTCATCTTTCACTGCTTTTAGTACCAGAAATTGGTAAGACATACTTTCTTGTTGAATTTATGTTGACACATGAAGAATGGAATGTCAAGACTCTTAAAATCTATTTTGAATATTTTATCAATATCTTCACAAATTGTGTACAAAAATGTTTCAGATTAATTTATTGTATTACATTACTTGAGCATTTTTCACTAAAAGATGGAAGCCAAAGGGTACTGCTATAACACATTTAATAATAGAAGCAAATTTCATATCTAGGAAAGAAGCATTGGATGCCACTTGAAATAGACCCATTAGCTGCTGAAGACAAAGAGAAAGGTTCAAATCTCCCTTCTAATAATATTTACGGCAGTTCTTTATCTACCCCGTTTGGACTATGGGGGGATGAAGGTGAACCTGTTGATATTGATCGAGAGAGAATTGATGATGTTACATTGATGGATGTAAGTTTGATAAGACAGCTACTATTCTTTACCACAACTTATATTTCCTGCATGCCAAACATTTAATTTGTACAAATGTTTATAAGAATATTCTATTGGTGTCGCATAAACTCCTTACTGTAGGAAAATTTTATTCACTTCTATAGGCTTTAGTCATTCTCACATCATAAAAATATTTGGTCTATTTTCTTTGGTATCCATAAAATACTGTGTGAAACATTTTGAAAAAAGAGCTTTTTAATCCTGGAGCGAAGTGAAACTATTTGATCCATTTCATAACCGCAAGGATGCCTGAAAGCTTATTAGTTAAAGTCTGTTATCCTGAAGTTTCATTTAATATATTAGTAAGGGTCAACAGATAACCCTTCGTTGTGACATTCCCTTTCTTCTCGAGGACTGAACGTATTTGGTTATTTATCAGCAATTGTTTGTTTGCTGATACCATGTGGATATAGTGCTAATTCTCTATGGTTAAATGTGAAATATAGTTTTTAGTATTTTTTTTTCCCGAAAAAGATTGATTTGAAGCATTATGATGTATGCAAACTCTTGGGGTCGTGCAAGTTTTGTATGCAGGAAACAAGTTTGTGTATAGCTAATGAAATTTTGTTTTACTGCACGCATTCCAGTTTGTTTGTTTGTTTTTTCCTGTTAATGTTGGTTGAAATATCTATTTATTAATAATTAGTTATGATAAAGCAAATTTCTTCTTTCTATTGTAATTTGATTTATATTTTCTCAGGTTCTCTACTTTGATGAATTTATTCAGAAACCACTTTATGTAAATGAGGACTTGTCATCAGAAGTTCCTGAATACTGGGAAGTGCCATCTGGTATAGATGTACCTAAAATTTCAATTTTAGAACAAAATGGAAGCGGGTTTGAACTCGCAAAAATTCTGCAGGTGAGATATATTTGTTGCTGACTTCTGAAGAGTTGTTAATGCTAAATGTCCCTACAGCTTAGTATGAAAAAATTCAGAGATGGCAGCACTTCTGGAGTCAATTTTCTTCCCCGTTTTTCACCTGAACAGATTCACATAATTTTATGGGGTAAACGGATTGAACGTTTTTTCCTTTGTAGAATTCTAAGTAAATTGTGTTTTGAAAAGCTTATTCCATATTTACCGTGATTTTTCAAAATTATTTTTCAAAATATCTCTTCTGTGATAAAAACTGGCTGGCTGATACCAAGATACACGTCTAAATAAGAGAGACAAATCTGCAATCAGATTCTGAAGAAAACAAGCAGTCTCATCGGATATTCGGTAATTGTTAAATATACTGACAAAAAATCATTGTCTGTAAACATGCTTGCTACCCTGAACAGAAAGTTCTCTCTCCAGCTGTCCGCCTCGCATCACACCACTTCCCCTTTCCCCATGCTTTTCCCATTCCCACTCTATAGTCGTCGCTCTGAATCATCTACAGAGAGAATGTTCCTGTCAGTATTCACAAGGAAGGTCCAGCTGTATCTTATGTAATTATTTTGGGTACATTAGCCAACCTATGACAACGAATGTCGATACGTCGGAAAATCCTCAATCGTTGGTATGGTATCATTGTGTGCGCTTTATCAATACAGATATTTGAAAATAATGTATGACAAATTGTTTGCCTCAAATAGTCTTACGAAAAAATTATCATGCCTTGCATTTCCCAAAAATAATGATAAAAATAGATGCGAGAGTGATTTAGGTAGATAAATATAATTCCTTGTTAAATTAAATACATTCAAATTTAACAGAGATCAAAACTGTCTATATTTGGACTGGTTTAGATTTTACATGCATGGTCGACTGACACAGAAAAATAAAAATAAAAGGATTTTTTTCCATTGCCAAAAAAAACTAAAATAATAATAATAATCCCCCCAGGGGACTTACATCGAGTAAGTACGTGTTTGGCGAACACGGGGCCCCGAGCTGAGTCTGGCATTACTTCCACTTACTTGTGCCATGCTCCTTCCTTTCTCTTTCCTGATC
>NNCF01125901.1:894254-910182 GCA_002313205.1 Laupala kohalensis | reverse complement strand
GACCATCGTGAACTTCAACAAAAACTTTTTATCCTAGTTAATTACGTCAAAAAATGAGGTTTATGCCCATCAATAATAATAATAATAAATTTGTTGATTCCATGTTTTTGTCATTTTTTACCATTGTGTGAATCCAAGTCTGTTTTGACATAAATCAAGCCTATATGAACAGCAAATTCAAAATGCTTAAAATGTACTCTCATAAAGATAATTTTGTGTTTTGTACAGAAAGTTTAGACTCCCCTCTGTTGTTTTCAACCATGTTATTATATTATTTTTGTCAAACAAAGATAATTTTTGAGTTCAAAAATGGAAAATGCTACTTTTTTTTCAAAATTAATTTTCCAAAATACAATATCACGGATTTTCGCAATTGTTATTTGAAAAATACCCAAATATTTATTGGTAAAAATTTCATCAATTTTTTAAAATAATTGACAGATATAGTCAATTACATTGGAGTATTATATTTCATGATTTAAGTAGTTTTCCAGAATTCATGATTATTCAGTCTTATGAACTCTATTCATATGTGTGTTGTTGTTTTTTTAGAATGAGCCATATGTTTCAGCAGAATACACAAATATGTATTTTGTTAATTTGTTTTGCATAAGTTTATTTGAACATATGTAAACATTTAATAACAAATGAATCGCTCTTTAATGATATTATTTTAAACTCTTTTCGCCTATTTAAAAATGATTATTAATATGAAAGCTAATGAAACATATGCAAGTGACAGTGTCAAAAAAAGTTTAAATACTTTTTTATTTATCATACCTTCGTTTAGAAAATTTATCAACATTTCAACATCAACCAAATGACATACTAAAGAAATTATATATTATCCTCTTTTAAGCTCGTTGTTTTTGGTCATAATAGACTTATATTGAGATAAAAACCTCTTCTCAAACTCTTGAATAGGAAAGCCTGTTAACCAGCTAGCATCCCAGAATCAACGCCTCAATTTATACACTTCATCAAGTGCATGTTATGCCACTGGTTTTAACGTGTGGGTGCAAACTGCATTTAAACACATGCCTATTGATAAAACAATGGAGAATTGAGATGCACAACAGTGCTTTTCCGATATGCGTACATTATTATGAGTAAAGTGGAAAATGGCAATGAGTGCCTTCTAAGCATCTTCTCTAAATTTATAGTGTAATAGTGTTTATACATTTTTTAAATACTTTTATTAATTTTGACTAGTTTCTCTTATTTTATTCCCCTTTTTTTCTTCTTAGCACTTTTAAAAATATTTTTTGTTATATGGACTAATTTCGTAGATATTTCACGTTTTTCTTACATTTTTGCGTAAAAATTGCACTTATCACAACTTCTATTTTTTCTGGTCCCTAGTCATGTATGCTTGACCGGATGTTTTCAGTTCTCTACATCTGTGTATGGGCATAAAAAGAGGTATACATAGCTCTTGGTATTGCATGAAGCTATATTACTCCACATAATACTTGATGGTATTGTATCTGTTGTCACACATCTCACATGTTTGTTATTTTATGTAGGTACTAATTGTTTCGAGAAATATAACCGAAATATATTAAACATAATATTGAAACTTGATAATCCTTCCCAAAGTAGTTAGTTGGATTCAAGAGAATGTTTTGTACATAAATTACTGTTTATTTTTAATAGGGTTATGGATTAGAAGGTGCCTTGAAGCTTGTAACTTGGTTTAAAATACTACCTGAGGAACTTGCGACTCCATCATTCTTGTTCGGGGATACAAACTCATGTTCTCCGTATGTTGGAAATGACTCTGATATTTCAGCGAAAGTGAAGTATCATTTTCGTAGCTTTGATGTGAAAAATTTAGAAAATCAACTTGGCTATGTTTTCAAGGATAAAGGTTATCTGCTACAAGCACTGAGTCATGCTTCATTCAGTCAGAACCGGGTTACAGATTGTTATCAACGTTTGGAATTTCTTGGAGATGCCATTTTAGGTAAGTAAAAAACATTTTCAAAAGTTGTGTAATATTTTAAGTATTAAAAGCAAAGAAAAACTTAAGATATTAAAAAGTTTGTTTAATCATAATTAAACCCCTTTAAAAGAGACACCAGGGAGAACAGCAATTTGTCTCTTATAAGTGAGAATTGGGTTTTCAACAACTTGGACATAGCTTACCACATTCATATTGGATTATAATATGTGGCTCAATTACATTAGTACTCTATTTTGCAGATTTCCTTATTACATGCTACATTTTTGAGACATGTGGAGGCCTCTCTCCTGGTGATCTTACTGATCTCAGATCGGCTTTGGTCAATAATATTACTTTTGGATCATTAGCTGTTCGCTACGGCCTCTGGAAATTTTGTCTGTATGATTCTAGTAAACTATTTGAAAAAGTTGATTCATATGTGAAAATTCAGGAGAAAAATGGGCACAAAATTAATGGAGATGTAAGTATGAATGAAGGTACTTAACATTTACAAACAAACAAACAAATAGTGGTGGTCTAGTTGTTATGTTTTCACCTCTATAGTGCTTAGCAGTAGAGCATGGGTTTGAACCTTGTTCAGCAGATTTAGGGTGGGTTTTCAACTGAGGTTTCCTCATCTACTCCAGACTAATGTTGGTTTGGTGCCATAAGTTCCCTGGCAACCCAACATCTCTACTTTTAATTATTTTAATTAGGGTATTTGATTAAATATGTATTAATAGCGAAGAGTTGGCCTGCTTTCACTGCGACAAAAACAAGAGTGAGTATTTATTGACTTATTTACATTGGAAACTAAGGAACTGTATATGTCATATTGATGATAAGAAAACAAAAAACAATGTTACAAGTAAATGAAAAATCATTTTCTTTAACACTTTCCCTTGTTAAGTGGTTTTCGTTTACTTTTTAAAACAGTCCCATTCGATCACACAACTTCAATAGTCTTGACTTCATTAAAGGTTTTGTTGAGATGTCGGAGACTTGTTTTTCAGTCGACACCTGTTGCAACATTCAGTTTTTTTTCTAACACCTTCTCCCATGCAGAGAAGTACTTTATTCCAATGTATTTAGTATGTTTATGATATTCAGGGTTGTGTGGCAGCTTTACATCTTCCCTGTTTTCCACTTTAAGTGTGGGCACTTCCTTTTAAGTTTACTATACTCTGTAACAGTCTACAGAACCAGATTACTTCTTAAGTTTTTTTAATATTTTTTTTCCCTGCAGGGTTTCTGAGTGATCTTGACAGAAATCCTATTCACTTGTCTTTCTGGTATAGGCAGGGAAATTTACTGTGTCAATTTTGTTCAAGGGTGTAGGGTGTGTCAGTCATGGGGTGATTCCTTTTGTATATGGAATTACACGAACATCTTCATTGTCAAACTCTGCCATTGTCAGTGAGAAATTCTTTTACCAAGTGTCCTAAGATTTTAGCATGTGTAAGTACATGTCCTAGCATCTTTATAAATTCTGAATTCTATTTTATAATGTAGCCATAGCAAAACTTGGTAAAATTGTCTTTGAATGGGACAGGATACCATTTCTTCTGAAAAACTCATCGAAAGAAGCAAGAACATCAGTGGTAATCAGTTCACCAGGCTCAGAGGCTTTCTTCCTAGTACCATATGATAACTGGTGTGCTTTTCTTTAAACACATGGCTCACATAATTCTTTGTCTAGGTTTACACTAATGCTTGGTTCTTTTTCAAGTATATTTCTGATCCGATGCTCGCCTTGGGACGCTGATATGACTCTTTCTTGATACAACTGTTGCAAGAAGCTATCCACTTCAGCAGTATGCACTTATGTCACTCCTTCAGGTGAAATTGGTTCAATATCTGATTTGAATAATGAATCATTTACACTTCAAGATCCATAAAGCACTGCTTCACTGTAGACTTTTAGCCAGCAGTCTGTGGGAGTTGATACAAACTCACTATTTTGATTTCTATCTTGCGCTGCAAGGACAGAATAAATTTCAACTAATTTGTGGAACATACCATACATCTTTTAGAAGAACTTCTAAGCATTTTCCATGAATTGTTGTTTTGATTTTAATAGTGCCTTTCTCTAGTGCATCCAACATTTCATTTCCGACAGCTTTGATGCCTAAAGGGTTGTTAAATTTTATATACTCAAAAAAGTACCTAAAACAATTTGTGACACATCTTGTCGATTGCTCCATTGTCGATCCAGTATACTATTGAACTGGTCTCTGCAGGACATCAATGCAGGATCAATGCTGCTATAGATATCAATGCGATATTTGCTGTTATTGCATTTGGCTATATGCTACCAGACTGCCCTTGAGGGTCTTTCATCAACAATCCACTTTCTACAGTTTTTTACCCAGTGGCCTCTGCATTTGCAATAATCGCAGCTATTTCTTTTCTTGTTTTTGACTTATTTTTGTCATCTTGCTTTTGCCTTTCTGACTTTGCCACTACCAGTGCTTCCTGAACAGCTTTGCTACTTTCTTCAGTTCCTTTGTACATAAGTTCCTTTCAAACATACATAATTACATTGTTCATTCTTCAAAGGAATTGTTGTCATCCTTAACCATTTCAAATTGATATGGCATAATATGAAAAACTTCACAAACTAACATGAAATCAGGTAATGTACTTTCTTTTCGTTTCTAGCCTCTAGGCCATTAGTTAGTTCATTCCAGAGACTTCTTAGCTTTGCTATATGTGTAGAAACATCATCTTCTTGGACCCAACTGAATGCAAAAAATTCTGTGTATATTTTAAACAACTGGTCTTTTGAAGTTGCTTCAAACTGTGATTTTAGGAATTCCCAAGCTTTATCCATAATGTTTTGATATACCGCATCTGTGACCATGCCTACAATCATTGACTTAGTGTAGCTGTTTGTTTTTTGGAAAATTTGTGGCATTCTTTATACCATTTTCTTTCTGCGTCCTGTGCCATGACATCAATGGCTTCTGGCTTTTTCAATTTGCTGTCAATAACCTTGGTTACACCTTTGTGTTAATCAAGCAGATCAAGTTTTTTGCATTTGCACATCAGCCAATCAGCTTCTCCAGTCAAAGATTTGATATGTTTTGATTTTGTAGAAATTATCAATTAAAGAATTTAGCAGGTTACTTTATCCAATAATTGGCGATAAACATCTTAGTTAAACAATCATTATCCTTCGTTTAGTTTGCGATACTTTTTTTTTTTTTTAAGTGCACTGACTCTTTCTTCCCTCAAACTGTGTATCTGCAAAACCTTCCCACAATGATAGTTGCCTCCAAGAGTAAAATACTTAACTGTATCTATCTTACAAGATATCTTATGTGCATATTTAAGCTCGTGCAGCTACCCGTAATGGTATTTGATTGAATATCTATTAATAGCAGAGAGACAACCTGCTTTCACTGCGACAAAACGAGAGAGTATTCATTGACTTATTTATATTGGATAACAATGGAACTATATATGGCATACTGGTGCCATTTAATGGCAAGGAAACAAAAAACAATGTTAACAGTAAATAAAAAATCATTTTCTTTAATATTTCCCAATTCCCTCTCCAAGTCACAGTTTTTTAACCTTTTCGAATTCCCTCATCCAAGCAGGCCTCATGGCCTGAATCTTGCCAAAAGACCAGAATTTCCTCTTATGTAGTAAAAAAATTTAATTACTCTTTCTAGATTTTCATTTATATTATTTTAATTATCTGCTATAAATATTATACAATTTGCATTTTGCAGTATTATGTACGTGAATCCAAGCATGTGGTTACAACAATGTTCTTAATGTAGTGTCTTTTTTATTGTTAGGGCTTAACGACTCGCCAACCTCAAGGTCATTAGAGTCCTAACGTTTTCGTGCAGGTAGGGAAAACGCTGTTATTTACTAAAGAAAGCCAACATGACTCTCCCTGCATGTGGGATGTGCCGAAACACTCGAACATACCCACAAAAACCCTCCTAAAATACCATATGTCCAAACATTAAAAAAAGATGGGAAAAGAGAGACAACAGTTTCCTAAAACATTATAAAAACAATAACAAAAAAGATGTAAGTTTAGAGGAGGGGATGTAAATTTAAAGAAAAAGAAAGAAGGATTTAAGTCCAAACCCTCCCGAGAACTTGTGGAACTTGTGTCCCTCCCTGATTTGTTTATGGATTTGAGCAATGACATACAAATAAAGATCAAATACTGTGCCAAAGGCTACATTTGTGGAGAAATTTAAAAAGGCGAATCAAAATCTGTTCATTTTGCCCAAGCATAATCGTCCAAACTGTTGGGTAGATTGTATCTCCGTCGGCTGGTACTATATTTGAGACACTCCAAAAGAAATTGTTCCATGTTGTGTTGCAAGTCTCACAGATGGGGGAGTTAGTGTCTATTGCGAGGATGTTCTTTACACTACTCATTGCTGCTCATTTAATAATGAAGTGCTCTTCTTTAATTAAAACTTTTTGTCAGAATAACATAATATACTGTATCATTGAGAAAATATTTAATCATCAAATAGATTCAGGCACTATTTTTTTCCAGTTAACAAGGCATAAAAAACTTTGAATTCATTTTTGGCAGTCATTTCATAACCTAGTTATCATGCATCTATTGAAAGATTCTTGTTTTGTGACAATGGTTTTAAAAAAGATTTTTATTTTCAGATACTTCTATTGCTGGATGAAAGTGATAATCCAGAAATCATTGGTGAATCTGTTGATGTTCCAAAAGTTCTCGGAGATCTTTTTGAATCTTTGGCAGGAGCCATTTATCTTGATTCTGGGAAATCTTTGTCCACTGTATGGAACGTTTACTACAAATTGATGAAGAATGAATTAGGTGGGTATTTAATACTAACTGCTGTGTGCTTCATCTCTTGAAGAAAGATTCTTGTGACATTTCAATGGTTTTTAATACTTTAATATTTTGAAACAGAAACATTCAGCCAAGATATTCCCAAACAACCAGTAAGGATGCTGTATGAGCTGTGTCATCCAGATTTCAAGTAAGTTCATATGTGTTAGTAAATCATCTTTAAAATGTTCATCAAATTTTTATCTGCTTATAATTTTATAGCATGAAAATATATTTTTGACCAAATTTCACCCAACTTTCCCTCAAATTTAACTATGCTCAACTTCGATTTAAGAGTAGTAAAGATATTTTTACCTAATGATCGGTTGCATATTGAAACTGGGATATTAATGCAATGTGCAATTTAATGAAGTCTTCCTAATTGTTCCCAAAACATTCAACTCTGGTACAGATCATATGATATAACAATACTTGCTTTTAACTGCCATATGACAACCTAATTTAGCCATAGAAGTAGCAGATACTTTCTACTTATTGGTCCATTAATTTTTATATTTCTGTGACATAATTTTTTTTTTTTCAGGGCTCCTCACATTTTAGAGGAATATGAGAAAGTTATGGTTGAACTCGAAATTACAGACAAAACGACGAAACATTTCTTTTACGGAGTTGGAGAAAACAAAGCAGATGCTAAGAGAACCGCTGCAAAGTTAGCTTTAAAGGGTTTATTTCGTTCTAAGCTAAATTAATTTGAGCTGAGGAAGAAGAAGGAACTATCCTAAGAACTTATTTTTTATGTCTTTATTTATTTAATATATCTTTTATTTTTTGTGAAATATTTATACATACATTTTGTAGATATAAAGTGGTATAAATCTTTTATTTGAATATTTTTGAGGTTGGAGACTGAATTTTAAAATACTATAAAGTAAAGAACTTGTGGTACATTAGTATTTGAATATGTAAAATAAGACTTACTATTGCAATTTGTATATTTTTATTTTTGTGTAATTTGTACATATGCATTTTCTTGTATGTTATTCAATGAAAACTCTATGTTAATGATCGTTAAGTAATTTGTCTCCTTATTAAATACGTTAAGTCATTATTTGCAAAATGACAGTTTTTTAGTAGATATTATATGTTCCAAATGTATAAATTATAGTATAAATTTGTCGGTCACACACTCCACTTACTTTTTTAACACAAACTAGTTATGGAAGCTGTTTTGATCATGCAACTGCCAACTGATGATCAAATGGTTTTCCATTGGCGGGTGAGTGGATGAATTTTGAAATCAAATTAGTTTGAAACAGAACATTGAAATTTAACTATCTGTTTTTGAATAGTTGAATGAACAGTCGTTAACAAACATTTCAAAATGCCCACCAAATGCGTTCTTCAATAATCTTACATTTTCATGCCAAAAATGTGTTGCTACTGCTGACATTTCTATTTGTTGGATTTTGATGTGCTAAAAATGTTCCTTTTTGCTTATTTCTAAACACATACATACTTCTTTTTATATGATAAGTAAATTTTCAGTAGACTGTTTCCTTTTTCGGCTTTTTTAAAGTGGTTACATTTTGTACCATTTTCTGTTTCTCTAAGTTTTTTATTTTCTTATCTACCAAAGATTTCGAAAGTCCATTAGATTTTGCAGTTTGAACAATTAAATCATATTCCAATAGGGTATTTACAACTCTGTGGGCAAGGCTATTTATTATGGCATGCTTGTGCTGCACGAGATTAAAACCAAATTCTTTTATGTAGTTATGAGTGTGGATCTCTTGTTCAAATATTCCAAATTCAAATCTTTTGTCAATTAAAAATTGTCAGATCCAAAAAGGGTAAAAATAGTTGGTTTCAATTTCCGAAGTAAATTTTATTTTTGTATCTTGAATATTCAGTAATTTGAGAGCAACTTCAATATGTCTAAGATTAAATGAAAGATGTGGTGTATTTGTACTAGTAGACAATACCACATCCTTCATTTAACATTAAAAATGAATACTAGTATTGCCTCACCAATATCCAACTACTTCAACATGACTTTTTCAACGACTCAGAAGATATCATTTAAAAAAGTAAGCAGAGCGTGGCCGACGACTTATTATAACTGTTATTTATTGTTGTGACTATTCCCAAAGTAATTTAAGTCATTCTCAATATATTATTGACTTTATTTGATTAAATACCTATATGTGCTATAAACACTGATAAAATAAGCATTTATAAATATTAATAAAAGAGCTATTTTTAAGAATTTTTGAAATGAAACAGTTTTTGATTTACATTGATCTTTTTTTTTCTCTAATTATGTTCTTAAATCTAGTATTTGTTTTGAGAAGAAACACTTGTTTTATATTACTTTGTAAAAGTTTGTTTAAATTAAAAAAGGACCTATAAAACCATTATTGCATTTTTTCCCTTCATTTGGAAATCAAAGTTTATTAATTATTTCTTTACTAATTTGTTCCTGATAGTGCTATCCATAAAAGGAATGAGAAGTGTTAATTAAGCTTTTAATTTGGTAAAATTAATATCTGGAAGGAAATGACAAATTTTACTTTTCCAGATGTGTGCAAGTCCACAAGGATTTTTTTTCTTTTTTGTGGGGCTTTAAGGGCTTGTCAACAGCAAGATCATTAGAACCCATGAAGGTGGGGGAAAATGCAGTTTCACACCATAGAGAAGAGCCGTAGTGACTCTTCCCCGTGTGTGGGACTCGCCGAATATCTCGACCATACCCACTGAAAAACCCTCCTGAATTCAATAAATATCTAAATACAAATATGAAAGAAAGGAAAACTGGCCCAATACATTATATATAAAAAATCTAAAGATTATATTTTCTAATTACAGAAACGAAGGATGAAAGGAAAGAGGAAAAACGAATGCAAATTTAAACCCTCCCGAGAACTTGTGGGAGGGCCGAGATACTCAAAATTCAATAGTTTATTAACATTAACCGTTTCATTTCCGAGAATTGTTGGTAAATCTGCAGCCAAACCATTTTGTCTCCGTATATTCGAGTATCATCTGCAATCAGTAGGTGACGCACTGTCAGAGAAGAGCTACACTCTTCACAAACTGGTTCATCATCAAGTAGTAAGAGATACCGATGAGTGAGAGGACAATGTCCTATGCGCAGGCGGGTCAGCAAGACCTCGTCGCGCTGGGCTGGCCTACAGGAACTGCTCCATGACTTAACAGAGGATTTGATAAATCGGAGCTTATTCCTTCCTACAGCTAACCACTCATTGTTCCATTCACTTAAAATCTTCATCTTGATGGAATTTAATAGATCTCGTTTTGGAATCGTGAAGAAATCCACGCGATTCTTGAGTCATGGCAACTTTGCGGAAACGTCTGCTACCTCATTTCCTCTGATTCCCATGTGTCCGGGAATCCAGCAAAACATTTTGTTCTTTCCATCACTTTGGAGTGAGAAAAGCACATCCTGGATGTTCTGGATCAGCTGGATACATGTTCTGGATTGCTTGAAGGGCACTCAGCGAATCAGAGCAAATCAGGAAATGTGATCCGCCGGAGCACTTTGTTGATCGCAATGCTCTTAATATGGCGTAGCATTCAGCAGTGTAAACACTGCACAAGTCGCCTAGACGGTAGCCATAGGTCTCACGGGGGGAAACCACAGAGCAGCCGACACCATCAGCTTGCTTCGACCCGTCGGTAAATACAGGGATATGGACCCGGTGTTTGTCGAGGATTAGGTGAAAGTATACCCTCAACATCGGAGCTGGAATGTTCTTCTTATGATGCAAAAGATCGAAATTAATCTTCGGCTTGTGCAAAGCCCAAGGAGGAGTCTTACTGAAACCTTGATTTAAGACATTAGGTGTGCGTATATTTAATTTTTTTACAGCGGTATCCAAAAGGTTTGGTTGCTCTCAGTATGTTGTTGTGGAAACGGATGGAAGAAGAGGAAGGATGAAAAACCGTGTTGTGCAACAGATTGTCGGGTAAAGTTAGCACGTGGCGAAAGTGTCGTAGCATGAGTTGCCGCCGGAGGTAAAGAGATGGTTCGCCACTCTCGGCATACAAACACGGAATGGGACTAGTTCGGTAGGCTCCCGTAACTAGTCGGATTCCTACATGGTGGACAGTATCCAACTTCTTTAAATAGCTTGCACGAGCAGAGTTATATACAACGCTGCCATAATCGAGCCGAGATCTTATGAATAGTCGATAAAACTGGTGCAAGGAGGAGCGATCAGCGCCCCATTCCCTGCTGCTCAGGCACTTCAATAAATTAAGAGACTTTAATGTTCTCGCCCCCTCCACAAGGAGACAACGTTCTAATTTTATAGTATTGCCATAATCAGTACAACTGTTCATGTCAGTTTCACTGTTAAGTACGTCTGGGTGCGCAAAAGTTGACAGTTGGGAATATAAATATTTGGGTAAAATTAGGACAAAATCTGGCAATAACTTGTCACTACCAGTGTCGTCATTTTTACACTTTACATTATATAGATTACTTCAATGAAATATTTGTACCATATTTTTCATGAAAATATAATTTTCTTCTTCTTATATATAGACTAATATACAGACTTAGTTAAAGTATCACTTCTAGATTATTTTATTTTTTAAGATCAAACACTAGCTGCATACTCGTAGCTTTGCTCATGTGAATCCTGTAATTATCTCCATTTTTTCTCGTATCTCATTGGTATCCACAAAAATTGTTATCCATTCATGTTAGAGGTTTGATAGTATTGGTGTATACCCTCAATCCCTTATTTTCACTTATGTAATTAAAAAAAGTTTTTAGAAAACTCCAATTTTCCATTTCACACCCTTACGACTGAACTTTTGTAAAATCCTTTCTTAGCGGACAATTTTGATAATTTTTTTCTGTCCCAACCCCCACCTATAGGGGCACCGTGCTCCTCATGTGGTCTGATGGGTACATAATGTCATTGGAAATACGATTATTCATCTCAGAATACACAATTACCATGAACTCGACTCTAATATCGGTCTTTTAGCGTTATTTTTACGTTTCGCCTTTTCCGCCCCCAGCTCCAAGAATACAGTGCTCCTTGTGATATCCTGAATATAACAGCATTGGTAGTTGAAAAATCTCGTCAACCTTAATACAATGTATCCAATGTATTTTTGTTTAAAATATATATTACAATATTAGTATTCAATTCTTTTTATCCATAAACCCATTTCTACCCCCATACCAAGGGGTGCTAGTGGTGTGTTTGTTTCATGAGGGCTGAGTTCAGTCTTGCACGATATCGGGATTTTACTATCAACTCAGCGACGCCGAAAATTATGGACTTTTTTTGTCTTTTACTTGAGGTTTTACGACTCGCCGACATCGAGGTCAATAGAGACCTAACATTTTTGTACAGGAAGGGAAATGCAGTTACGCACTAAGGAGAGACAACAACTAAAACCCTCCTAAATTACAAAATATCAAAACATATATGACAAACATTACAAAAAATGAGGAAAATGAAAGATACCCTAGCCCTAATAGCGTCGGGATCGAAAAGAACAAGAGGTGACCAAGGAAGGTCAGGAAAGAGAAAGGAAGGAGTCTTGCACAAGTAAGTGGAAGTAATGCCAGACTCGAATCGGGGCCCCGTGTTTGCCAAACACGTATTTACTAGAAGTAAGTCCCCTGGGGGGGGGGCGTCTTCTGCTGAGTCTACAAGTAGGAAATCTATATGACTGGTGCGGGAGACAGGTGACTGCTGCATGATGGATGCTGTTAAGGGGTCTGAGTGTAGGCGGTGAGGCGGGGGATTATACAAAACTGCCATTCTTAAGGTAGTTCCAAAGCAAAAGAATATAATTTATGTAGTTATAAATTTGTAAGATGTATTCAATAGATTAAGATTAAAATAAATTGCAATTGAAGAATACTGCCATAATCTAATAAAGACATGACAATACTTCTATACAGGCGACAGGACAAGACTTCTATGCACCCCATGATGCGCTTAGGCAGCGAAGGACATTCAGGGATAAGTTACAACGATTGGTATTAACGTATGTGATTTCGCCAAGTCAGTGTGCTGTCGAACGGGATACTCAGAAACTTTGCGGAGTCAACGAAAAGCAGGCGTTGGGAACCAAGAAAAAGGTCTGGATCATTGTGATCATGGTATACCCTACGGAAATGCATACAGCATGTTTTAGATACAGAAAAACTAAAACCGGTAGATATGCTCCACTCGTGTAAACGGTTTAAAATCAATTGGAGTTGCCTCTCAAAGACAGGTGCTGCTGGACGAACAATAGATGGCGAAGTCGTCAACAAAGAGACACATGGACCGGTTCTCGAACACACGCAATAATATTTATGGCTATGGCAAATAGAGTGAACCTCAGGATTGAGCCCTGTGGGACACCGTTCTCCAAGAGATGACAGCTGATTACCAAGCCGAACGCGGAATGACCGTTTAGATAGAAAATTCTCCAGGAACAGAGGAAGACGACCTCGAAAACCGTAAGAATGTAATGAGCATAGGATTCCATACCTCCATTTGGTGTAATATGCCTTTTTCACGTCGAAGAAGATCCAAGGTGTTCTCTCAGTACAAACGCTGATGAGATGGTTGACGACAACGCGAAAAGTTGATCCAGCGTTGACCACTGTTTTCTAAAATCACATTGAAAGGATTTCAGAGACTAAACTAGGTGACGATTGATAATTCTTTCTAACAATTTGCAAACGCAACTTCTCACAGAAATCGGTCGAAAGTGCGACGGATTAGAACGATCTTTTCCCGCCTTCTCAAGTGGAATAATTATGGCTTTACGCCATGTAGCAGGGACGGAATGCTCCTTCCAAATACGATTAAATACGTCTAGAATGAATTGCATGTCTATCTCTGGAAGATATTTTAGCAACACGTTATGTATTTTATGGGGACCAAGGGCTGTATCTTTCGAAGACGTAAGGGCAAAGGTTAGTTCCGACATTGATAAAGGAATACTGTTCTTCTCCTCTGCAACTGGAAAAATTCAAGTAACACTTTTCTGTTGGAGAAACAATGGAGAAAAACAGGAGTAGGAGACTCTTTCGTAGTGCTATGCAAGTTCCTCAGCGATGACTTCAGGTGAAGTTTGAAGCTGTCCATTTACATTGAGACGGGATGAAAAAAGAGGACCAAGAACCTTGAATCTTACTATCTCTTTGCAATAAGGCTGATGGAGTACGGCTTCTAAGAGATAAAAATGTAAGCTTTCCAGGAGGACTACTTACTTTCTCGAAGAGTTCTTTTTGCTCGGGCTCTGCACTTACTGAACACAATGAGATTCTCTACAGATACTTGTTAAGCCGCGCTAAAGCTTTCTTTCTGGCGCTGACCGTCTTTGTACAAATTCCACCATGGAACTGGGTAATGCTAAGGATTACATGATATAGAGATGACAACAGTGGTGGCTTCCAGAACTGTGTTAGTGAAATGGGATGCCATGGCATCCATATCGGCGAAAGGCTTTTCAGAAAGATTGATGTTGTGTTCAAACATATCCTAGTTTTTTTCAATATCCACTGAGAGGGGCGCGAACCGAGCGACAAAAACCGTTCATATGTATAAGAAAAGGGTAGTATTCATTCCCACACAGGTCGTCGAGAATTGTCCAGTCGAAGATTGGGGAAAGAGAGGAAATGCAGATAGCTGAATCGAGCACCGACAAAGATCGGAGGCTGTACAGAAGAGTGGAGTGGTCTGTGTTGAGAAGTTGTTCAATTATATCACCTTTTGAGCACTGGTGAGAGGATCCCCAGATCGAGTTATGGTCATTTAAGTCCTCCACGTTGGGAAATGGCTGTTCCTTCTTCGTGAAAGACTGATCAGGGGGGATATAAATATTACATACCGTAAATATGGGAGATTTTATTTTATTTGCTAATTTAACCCTGTACCTTAGCTATCAGGTCATTATCAAAGCTTACAATCTTTATTCTACACAATCTGTTCTCTTCTGTATGTACACTCTTTCATTTCCACTTCTGTTTCATCTCTATCTTGTGGTATTATTTTCTTATTTCAATGCATATCTCACGAGCACAACGACGCCACCGTGTGCACGTAATCCGTCTTCTAAGCCCACCCTATAACACGTATAACCACAGTGGAGAAGAAGTATTTTGGCAAGAGGTTGGTCTCCTGGAGACTGACTGTTTGTGGGGCACGACTGGAGTAAAAGCTTGAGGTCATCTGAACGGACGTGAACACCATTCCGATTCCGCGAAAGAATATATACTTTCTGTCAAAGAGGGGCGGTCGAAGTAAGAATCAGGGTGGAGGTGGGGAAAAACTTTGCCTGCACCTTCCTCCTAATCCTATGGATGTGTACAACGCCTTAAGGCTCAAAAAATGCTTTCAAATCTTCATCTGATTCTTGGGTAAAGTCGTCTTGGTTGACGTCTTCGTTGCACAAGTTCAGACTAAGATGAACGCTTACTTTTATTTTAGGGCTTGCAATTTCTTTTTGGGACATTATTATATTAATTTGCTTATATTATATTCATTTGCTCCAGCAGAATTTCGCCATTCCGCTGGTGCACGGGCAGACTTCACTTACCAACAGTCTCGTCAATTGCTTTAGCAAAACGGTAAGAGCTCACGGTTTTAAATGTTTCACCTTCTTCAATGCATCTCATAATAATAATTTTGATAATAATAAATTTATTGTCAAAAAACAGTAGACTGCGTATGACCACGTGGAGGACATTAAACTAATTTACTCTCCGGAAGCAAGCAAGGGACCATCCCATCAATTCCGATCAAGGGCCCTAAGGCAGAGGCGGATTCAAAAATTTCAGCAAAAGTTCCTAGATAAGATAAAAAGTTAGCTGCGAGTTATAATACATATATAATGTCAATATGTTTGTAATTTAACGCAAATATGTTTGTAAATTTACATGTACAAGTTATTATCGAACTATAGATTATTCTGAGTATAGTGTTTAAAAATCATAAGAGTTGAAAAAACACTAAATTCACGATTTATTGTTACAATAAACACACCCCTAGACAAAGTCTAGAGAACCTGTATAAGAATTCCGCCTCTACCCGAAGGAAAAACGGAGAAAAACCCGGGTCAGGATGGGACTACAGAATTACTGTACACAACCGTGCCAAAGTTGACTAAATTAATATAACATAAAACTAAAT
>NNCF01125901.1:854626-893989 GCA_002313205.1 Laupala kohalensis | reverse complement strand
TCTGGCACTTGAAGCAGCGCAGAGGACTCGGCACATATTGGCGAACACGCAGGGTGTAGAACCCACAGGAAATGCTCTCTGGCAGAGAGGGCCGATCGAAGGTTAGAATCAAGGTGGAAGAGGGGACGAGCTTCCCCTGCACCTTCCTCTCGACTCAGTGAATACTGACATCATCTTCCGGCTGAAAAAATTCTTTCAGGTCTTCATCAGATTCTTGTACAAAATCATCGTGGTTAACCACTCCTTTGCACAAGTTTAAGCTGGGGTGAGTGGCCATCTCTATCTTTAATCCGGCAATTTCTTTTAAAGATCTTACAGGATCAATTTGCTTGTCTGTACGTGCCTCCAGCAGAATTTCTCCGTTCCGCTGGCACACAGACTGCAGCTTTCCGATTTCATTGTCAATAGCTTTTGCCAGACATACCGCACTTACAGACTTAAAAGTCTTCCCTTCTTCAATACAACTCATTACAAGGAAGCGAGACTTGGTCGGCCGGTCGCTAACCTTGCAAAAAAACTATTTAAATCAGCAGTTTCTCCCAATTGTTGACTCTTCCTAGAGGAAGAGGGCAAAGGGTGGTTAAATTTGCCATACGAAAAGATGTACATTTCATCCCCGTTTTCTCCACCCACCACGGAATCCAACAAGGGGACACCCACTGAGGTGCCAGGGTTGACACAGGGATTTAGTAGGGATACGCAGAAGTTTACACCAACTCCTTCGACCAGCGGGAAGGTCACCTCCGCGCCCCCTTCATCCTGGATTTCAGTCAGAGACCTAATCCGAACCGATTGATCGATGCTGGATTGGTCTGTCTAGAAGAGGTCGAGTCCAAAGTAAGCGCATTGGCAGTCACGAGGATACGGATCCCCGTAGGGTCGCATGGACCCCTAAACGTACCAGGACACCCATTCCCTCCGACACTGGTCGCCATGCACGGCAAACACATGGGTGAGCGTACATCACACAGACAAGGCCAGAAGAGAAGATAAAAATCGATAAAGGTGAAAATTAAGTAGACAAGAGAAAAGAAAAGTAAAAGGAAAGGAATAATTGAGAACCTTCTCTGTATCTCACTGTTAGGGCGTGGACTCACTTCGACGGTTCAATAGATCTCAGAATGGTACAACTTTTTACCGTATATTCAGTATTTTCGAACATATGAATTAAATTATTTATCGTTTTAAAAGGTCTGTTAATTTTTAAATGAACACATTGTTATACATTTTATACGCTACTTTTAAAAATAGTTTTATTATTTAACTATTAGATATTTTAAACACCCACTTTTTCTCCATTATCCAACTGCCGCCTTCACCCCACCCCCCAGAAAAGAATTGACGCTGTTTAATATATGCATTGCTGAGGTTACTATATGCATCCCTGGCGCAGATATTCTGATGTGATGCCGGAAGCAGTTCAAATATTCTTAATAAATTAACGATTGCGTTAATTTTTTTAAAAATTATGTGCTACGTACGTCCTCACAAGAATGATTGGGTAAAAGTTATAGGTAAAGTGTTTATAAAATAAAACATAGTGTTCCATAGCTGCAAACAAAATGAATCCTCTAGTGAGTTATAAAACTGTAAATTAATTATGTCCAAATATTACAAAATTATTGGGTTAGGGCCATTTAAGTAAAAAACTAGCGCCCAATTCACATAGTTTGGACACCTCATGATTTGCCGATGTACTAACGATATATTTTTCTCGATTTTAGCACCAGTAGTAACACAAGCCACTAGGCAGCATTATATCATAGTTTATAGCTTAAAATGAGTTTTGATTCAATACACTGTTCTTTATTCAATATACAAATTTTGTGACGCAAAATTATCCTAGGATCAGATGTGATGAGCCCGTGGGCCATATGTATCGTACTTTGTTTTATCATGACATACTTTTTTTCAGTAATCAATGTTTTGTTAATATTTTTTAACTTAATTATCATACTGAGCACACGGTGTGTGTTCTCTCTACAGGACAATGCTTCATTATTTCTCATTTCATATGGATTTTCAGTTATCCGTTAATTGTCGATTGCAGTGAGTCCAGATACATGTTCATACACATTCCTTTGAGCATAATTTCAAGCAACGGGCCTCTTTCCCACGAAAGATCATTTCATTCGCCCCACACTCCTGGGGATCCCAAAACTTTAAAGAAGAAAAACTGCGACAATCCGTCGTTGGCTAAAGTAGCTGGCGTGTAAAGATTAACTTTAATACTTATTACCTTCAATACTTTGAATCTCATCGAACTTAAATCCAACCCTGTTACAAAATCAGCATTCGCTTATAAAGAAAAAAAATCTCGCTCTTTTCTATCGAACTGATAGCTATCTAACGAGATCATTTTGGTTTTTTTTCAGCCATCTACCGACAAAAACCCATGATCATTTCTTTGTACAATAACGTATTTTAGGACCATAAGAATTGAATATGAAATATATATTTGAAAGACAATTTTGTTTAAAATGTTAAAATTGTTTCAATTTTATTACAAATTTTCAAAGGACGAGATGCCTCGAGAAACACACCCTTCTACCTACAATAAGAATGCAGCTAGTCGAAATAAAAGGTTTTGCTTTATATCTATTAACGCAGAATGGCACAAGGTAAATTTTGGTTTATCTAGTTTATTTGTGTTTTCAGGGTCACTTCCTATTCAAGATCAAAACCGGTTATCTATTATTTTTACGATTGTGGTCACAGAGGAGCGAGCTGTGATCGGAGCCCATTATCACTCGGGCAAGGTTAACTGCAGTATACTCGAGTTGGTTCAGCTATCTTCGATTTTGTAACAACTTGAGTAGCGTTAATGCGTGACCCCCCTTCAGTCCACTACTGCCCAGCATCCTAGCCTGTCGGTTCACAATAGCTATCTGAATCTCCTGCCGATTAAAAGGCCTCGTTCGCGCAATAACGAAAGATCTGCATGGAACCGTTTCAATTGAAATTCACATTATTGTAACTATTCTGTAAGTTGATTTTCATTAGATAATTGTATCCACTTAAATAACAATTACCATATAAACTATTTTGTTCAGTGGATATTTGGGTGCTTACTGAACAAGTGAATAGCACCAGACGCAAAGGCCTGCAATATTAAGGAATATACTGTAACACAGGTATACTGCAATATTAAGGATATACTGTAATATGTTGGTTGTTCTCAAATACGTTTTAAGTATCCATTATACAAAGTGGGCAAAATAAAACTCGCCCGGAGAAGATTGTAATCCTGACACGGAATTGACCCTTGTTAATGATATTTTCCGTATTTATATTTTCAGCAAGACGGAACAAGAGCCCATACCGCCGTGAGAACCTGAGTGCATGTAGAGTTCGGTGAGGAGAGACAGTCAGCAGAGGCTGAAAAATCTCGTCACCTCGATTGCCTGATCCCTCTCCCTGTGATTTTCACTGATGGGGAAAATCGAAGGGTCAGGTGTACTCAAACAATCCTCACTCACTGGAAAAGCCACAGTAGAACATTGAAAACGCCGTTGCTACTATCCCTAAAGAAGAGCTGCTACGCGTGTCTCATAGATAAATCGAGCACTGCACCTCACAGACGTCAATGGTGGCCATCTTATAAATCTGACGGTGTCAGCCTTATAAACCTTTTCCGGGCCAGTTTTATGTCACCGACTCTCTCTCTCTCTCNCTCTCTCTCTCTCTATATATATATATATATATATATATATATATATATATATATATATATATATATATATATATATATATATATATAGGAAATGGCGTGATCCGGTCACGTCACAGTGACACTGTTATAGTTGAAGTGTAAAATGACGTTTTCTGGATTATATCAGTAAATTTATTTCATCGGAAGAAAAATTCATTCTCTTATTGTTTATTCGAAGAAGTATTTAAAATATCTCACGCTTTAGCCTGGTTAGAGCGAAGCATATTAAAATTATCTCACTCCCGTAGCGTGGCTGAAGTTCCGTGTCGGTTTGAAATCCCTGAGTAAGATCGCTAGACCGCAGGAAAGTAGTCCCAAAAGGAGGGTCTAGGGGACTTGTACACCCCAGCGGACGTATGAGAGAAAATTAGTTTACATTTTTTTCTACACGATGATTAGCTGTGTGTAAATAATTTTTGAAACTTTGGAAAGGACACATTTTCAGCAGAAACTACAGGTAAAATAACCAATAACAAATGAAACGACACTATTTCTAAAAACAGACATATTTACACTAAAACACAAACGAATAAAATAACAGAACGATTTTCTTGTGTATCACAACTGACGTGAGCTCATAGCTCTTGCGTTGTGTCAATTTGCCAGAGGATGATCCACAAAAGGGATTGAAACGTTGAATGTTATCAGGGGTGTCGGAAATTTCTTTAAGGGGGGGGGGGGGTGCGAACTTATGTCTTATACTAAAATGAGGGAGAGGAAAATTAATATAATTTAAACTAAGTTTAATTTTTATTGATTTGATCTATAAATGACTTTTCAGTTGTTTCAACATACGTTTTTATTATTTACTTAAAATTTACAAAGAACATACAATAATGTTCAATATATTGAGTAAACATTAATCATTTAATACTCCAAACTCACATATTCTTTCGGGTGTTCGCGAACTAAATTCTTTCATTATATCTCCTATTTCTAGACATTTTGTTTGGTCTTGATGAACATGCAATAAAAGAAGATTTGTTAATCGTTTTTGTCATTGTCCCCCGAGAATCCGTAATGCAACATTTACGGATCTTACGGATCCGTGATAACTTTCGGTCAGGTGAAAATGGCGTCGAGCCGGGAATCGAACCCGGGACTCCTGTATTGATCTCAGTGCAGTAAATTAAATACTATTTATTTTAAACAAATAATGAATTATGGATGATTCAATTACTTTTGGAAGCGAGCACATCACTAACCATAAAAAAAATTCGGTTTCCTAATCAATTCATAAATTTTATTAAAAGCAACTTAATTTAACAAACGTACGTTCAGAAATGAAAACACATCAGCAAGGGAAATATATGCAACAAAGAGTTATCAGTTAATATATTTAATTTATAACAAATCCAAACCCAAACCAAGTGTTACGTCGTAAGTAATTATTTGCCGTGAAAAAATAATACAATTTTGAGTGATGCAGCCAAGTAAACTTAAGTTAAATGCAAATATCCTCAAGAACAAAATATCGACGGTAAGAAGGAACGATAAATGAAATCACTTAAAAGAAAAATATCACTTGTACATTTTATTTGACATCTTAGGTTATAAGCAACATACTTCACACTCCACTTTTGCCACTATGTAATCACACCAAACAACTTGACCGTGTTGTCATTAAGATTGTTTATTTGCATTGCTCTTCTAGTAAAAGAATCTAGTTTTGCTAAATGTCTCCGATGAACAATCTATGCAATATCCACATCCATTTTCCCGAACTGTTAATACGCTTCCACAAAAACTGTCGCGGTAAAATGCATCGTGTGAATCCAACTCAGCAGAACAAAAATCACAGACATCAAAGAGCATAGAAAGCGAAAATTGCATGCTGTATTGGAGCACAAAATGCACCGTGTGAAGCGAGCTTAATTCTATAGAGAAAAAGGCTGCAGAACTTGATGCACAAAATAAAGCACGAAAGTGTGAATGCATTTTAATATCTACTTATTAGTCCCGTTAATATGACTTTGTGCCTAAAATGTTGAAAAGTTTTTATTTTAACTAATTCCTTTATATTTTCGGTTAATGAATCCAAATTTCAAGTTTACAAAGAGATATATAATCCGTTCAAACTGACATTTCGGAAATAATCGCCAAAAAAAGTAAAAAAAATAGTTCTGCTAACAAAAATAGTTTTGTATTTGTTTTCGAACAAAAGTAGTTATGTAGTAAATGAAAGGAAAGAAAAAACTTAACATCATTGTTTCTCATTAATTTTTCGCTATCCTGAATAAAAGCCGCTAAACGTTCTAGCAAGAACGCCACGTTATCGTCCTGAAATACGAATTCAGTTTTGCTTCTTTTCAGTTTTTCTCTACAAGACAATTTTTCTCTTAATGCATATCCTTGTTTCGTCCGAAAGTATAAATTTAGTGTCTGCAACACCGTTCCGCGCGCAAATCACAAATTACTCTTTTCAACGCCAATCCACAGAAATAAATTAATGCCTTATTTTAGACAATGTGTATCATAAGATGACCTATTTCATTATTTTTTTCTTCTGTAATTTTGTTTCTACGTTTTACCTCGGCATAGTACATACTCATGATGCGGCAGTTTAATGATTCCACTAGAAACATTTGTGGCTATAAGAAATTCGTTTACTTTGGGAATGAACATATATTGAAGGGCTTTAGGGCTCGTCAACGGCAAGGTCAAATGAATAAAATGTATATTTGGGAAGAAAACTTTCAAAGAATTTTCCATCAAGATGTCAAAAATAGATTATTAGTACAGTATTGTATTATAATTCAAAAAATAGTTTTGTTCTATGCTTAACAATACAATACGTTCTTCGGATGATGCATTTCAAACTGATAGCTCATTTAAGAGTGGTATCGGTCTTCAGAATGTGGTGTGAAATATTCTAAAAAAATTATACAGTTAAAACGACTATTTATTTATTTTTTACTTTTTAACGTTTTCTATGTTTTCACTTTCGGAGATGAGAAAATAAATCATGTCAATTTTTTTACGTTGCTGCTATAAGTATTCGTTGTGTCGGTGTTATCAGCAAAGAAAAAAGGTATCTGGAAAAAGTTTCCGTTATATATTTTCTTCTGCTAAGATTTTTAACTTAACGTGTTACTGTGTGAATAGCCACAGAAACGCGTAATTTGTGAATGTTGCACGCGGAACGGTGTTGCAGCACAAAATTAGTACTTTCGGGTGAAACAACATCATGAATTAAGAGAAAAATTGTCGTGTAGAGAAAACCTGAAAAGAAGCATAATTTTTTGTCGACTTTCAAATACTTCAGAACTACTTTCGCTCTTAAACCAAAAGAGAACGATGCGTTTTGCAGAAGCAAATTTCTTCTTCTTTGAGTTTATTTTCAACTGATTACTTAAGTATATACTGATTACTTAATCAATTGCATTAAGCGACTGATTACTTAATAATAATCAAAACTTGAAATTTGGATTCTGGGATCAGAATTATCTTGGAATCAGTAAAAATAAAATCTTTTTCCAGGTATAAAAAATTACAAGGACTTAAACGAAACCCATTAATTTTGATGTTTTTATCCTTGAGTGAACTTCAGCATGGGTCGGTTTTCCGTTTCAAAAGCGAGGCTTTAAATAAAATAAAATTTGTTTAGATGGCCGGCTCAGCGTAATATTTTTTTCTATCCCTACTACCTCATTCACCTCCTGACCTTGACTGCGCGTATTATTTCTTTACATCTCGTATTCGATTAAAACTACCAGGGGTATTAAATAGTGATTAAAGTAATCTTAAACTTGGTAATCTAGATCTGTTCGCATTTTAAACCATTATTGTTAATGCAAAAAATATTGTATGGGTACTAGACATATAGTTATGGTTATCGGCATCATGGTTTCGTTTTCGAACACTGCATTAATCGCTCTTCAAAACACACAGTTGAAAGCAGTTTGAGTATTTTTGCCGAAATGGAGAATTGACAAAATCATGAAGTGTCGCTGAACGTCTGTAATAATTATGAATAAGAGAATCCTTAAAAGCGATTCTAGCGCTGAGTAGTGAGAACTTCCTGTAATACAAAACTCGGTGTCTTCCGATGTACCTGTTGATTAGGGCCCGGATGGTTTGGATGTGTTTGTAAATAACTCGAGAAATGTGACAGATTTGCATGGTTCGGGAGAAGGAAAGACCTTGAATGCAAGGGAGCCAATAGTTTTAAGAACTTTTTTCTGTGATTTCAATCGTTTACACCACTATTGACATGTTATCATTCCGAATGGCATTGTGTTGTAAAGACAAGTGCATTAAAAAGACCTTGGTGCGGTGTAGTAATGTTAATGACATTCACTATAAGTGTGTGTAATTTTTTTGTTCATTATTTTTTTTGAAATGCCATGGCACGAGTCTGATGTATTTACTAAACCCTTTGGTAAGATTTTTTATAATTTAACATGATGATATTACTTCCCATTAAGGGTGGTTTTCTAATTTACCTTCGATTTTTCTCTTTGATATTAGCTTAAAAATTACCAGTTCAATAATATCAACTTGTATATTAAGTCATTATTAATGTTATATACTAAGTTTGGAGATATTGTTTTGTAATATACTGATTTTATTCAAACATGTTACATACTTTCCTATGAATATTCAGTATTTGCTGCTGAATAAGTTCACAAATTTTGATATCTCATTAATTAGTATATAGTTATTACATTATGTACCCTTGTATTTATATTAATTTTTTTATTTTAGGGGTAGTAATTTCTTGTAATGGCTGGTAAAGAAGATGAAGTATTGAAGCAGGGATTAATGGTGAAGAGATCCCAAAATAAGAAAAGGATTACTCGTGTCAATTTCAAACATCGTTGGTTTGTTCTTACGAAACATTATCTGATTTATTATGACGGAGATGGAGAGGTGAGTACTTTCCTTTTATATTTCATGCTTAAATATAAAGATGTTTTGACTATGTAGTGAAAATTATCATCCATTAGTCTTTAGTCTAATCTTCTGGTCCTTTTAGTCAGAGTTTATCAGTGTTTGGAATCTTGATAAATATTCTGAGTACTAATTATCATCACTTATTATTTACTAATTTCTACATATATTTCACCTTCTTTTCTGTTGAATATTGAATTTTGCTGTTGTGTATTGTATTAAATTGTATGAACTATGTCTGAAATACATACTTATAACCTCTTAACATCTAGTTTTTTAATATAATGTTTTGATATTTTCATTTCTTGCTTCCCAATGATCTTCAGTTCTTTGGTGTTGGTATTTCCAATGACAGTGTTATTTCTGAGTGTGATTTACTTTATTTTGAAGAATTGTGTATGAAAAAAAAATGGAGTTGTTTGAATACATTTACATACTATGCTATTTGTAGTCTGCAAGGATACTTTTTAAGTACTCTGATTATTTTGTAATGTTCTTCATTACTAGTCTGCTCACTTATATTTTTTGAATATGTTGAATTCAACCACAACTGTCCTGCATAATTAGTGTTTTTCTTTCTTGGTTTTTCCCATTGATGCTAATGTACTCTGTTTCCTTGAACTGGTGGTCTAAAAATTCTGAACTAACTTTTCTTTCAAAGTGTTTTATTATAAATGGAACTTCAATTGTCTCATGCTTCTCTTTGTTTGTTCAGGTGATGGGCATTTACTTTGTTACATTGACTGACCAAGTGGAACTTCGCTAATTTAAATGTGGGAAGGTTATTGTTGTTTTTTGTTTTGGAAAAATGTGAACATCTTTTGATTGAGAAATATTGAAGTCAGAATCATAAAATATCAATATGTTTCGTACTATTGAATATTGCATATCATTTTGCATATTTATTCATACAAGTTGAGAACATTTTATGTTCTCTCATGTAGTTAATAACGTATGAATTAACTGATGCTTAGTTGATTATTTTTCACATCTTCAGTTCTTTGGTGTTGGTATTTCATTATCTATATAACATGAGTAACAGTAGAAAAATGTACATAATGCTTTAATGTGTACACAAAATTCAGTTTTTTGTATGTTTGAAATTAGAGGATTTAGACATTTTTTAGTATTTTACATTATCCCATAAAGATATTTGAGTGAGCGTGGCTCAGTGAGTAGAGAGAGCAATTACTGTTCCACATCCATTATCATAAATCATGTACTACTTTTCTTTCTATTGTTTATGATTAATCCAAGTAACCATTTTTTCCATTTGTCATTTGAAATTTTTAAGTCATATTTAATGTATCCGATACGTATTTCCTTTTACTTAGGAACATGAACATGTAACACACCATGTACAGTGTATGCAAATTATTTTTACTGGCTGGTGAATGAATGTTGGTAGTGATCAACAACCTTGTCCCAATTCTACATTTGTTGCTTAGTGTCAACTTGCTGAATCTCTATGAGGGGGTTCTACAGATTTTGTTTTATAAAACCTTGGTGAATGATTTGAGCCAGTTCCACTGTGATTTTGTTTTGGAAAGGTTTATTTGCTCACCTAGTTTTGTAATTCTAAAGGCTGCATTTTGTAGTGGTACACAAAATTTCTAGGAACCTTCTCGTTGTACAGTGACATTCTTCAAATTTCGATTATCATTGATCCTCTCACTTACAGTGTTTTAAAAAATTAACTTTTATAGACTTTTGAATACCTTTCTCTGACATGGATCAGGACATACTTGAGTGTGTTTGGTATAATGGTGAAACATTTCAGAAGCTTTATGGTTTCGTCTTCGGTCTCAGTCTCTTTCTTATGCATATAGACAAGTATTTTTTTATATTTACATAACTTGTCTAAACTTTCTTGATTTTTGCTCTACTTACATTCTCTAATGATCTTTTTCATTCTGGACTTGCATATTATCATACATACTTTGGACATTACATACTATAAAATATTCTGTCAATTCATGCAAAATTGTCTGATGTTTTGAAAACAGTGGAATTTTGTATAAGAATTTCAGACAAATTTTGTTGTGTAATACATTGAATTGCTTATTTCACTTAATATCTTTTCACCTGCACATATTATGGTTTGTAAGTATTAAGGAACCTGTATCAGACATGTCTTGATTTCTTCCCAAATTTTTTATGTCAAGTCAAATGACACCTCAATTTGTAAATCCACCATTTAATTTGTATAGATAAGATTGTTATACGAGGAATATTAATTAAAAATGGCTTCACAAAGAAGTGCTTCCTCAGTGTATGTTAAATGCAGTTCTTCTCAAATCTTTTGACAAGTTGATACATTCAAGGAAATCTCTAGAATATGAAAGGGAAGGTTTGATGCAGCACCTATTTCAATGTGTATTTCCACATATTGTTTGTAGTTCCAAGAATTAACTTTGTAGTTAAAAAGGATCAGCTGTGTATTTAACCCCATTCTGGTCCTAATTTTTCTCTGGTTTTCCTTCGTGTAGATGTATGCCTATAGACCTGCTGGGCTCAAATATAGAAACTGGTTCATTAATACCATTGTTATTATCAATCAAATGTTGACCGATTGCTACAATTTATTTGGTAGATTATTAGCACACATTTGTTATACAACTTCTTTCAGAAATATTAAATCCATCTTTGCCTTTGGTCTCTTGTTTGGAATTGATGGAATGATCACTTGTTTGCTCCCAGAGTGTTACTTTCTTTATTGCCCCTTCCCACGGTCCTATGCAGTTTGTAACTGCATTTTTATTACAATTTATTAATATTTATTTAGAAGTTCTTTTGTTTGTAGAAGAATTTTGTTAAATGTTTTGGTGAACTCATTATAGTTATTTTACCTTCTGCTAAATTAAACCATTTTTTTAGTAGATATTTCTAGTGTCTATTAATTTATCTATTTAAAGGGATATCATGGAAGATAAGTACAACATAGGTGAATTAAGATTGATTAATTGTCATCAAAGTAGCTATGTCAATAATAAAGCTACAGAAAAGCTACGTAATTAATCTCGGAGAAATTTTTTAAAAATTAAATTAAATTCTTCTGATATATTAAATTGAATTCTTCTGAATATCTTCTGAAACAATGGGTTTATTTTACAGAAGGTGATAGAACTATGATGAGTTCACAAGAACACATTTAACAAATATTTCTTATACTTTTAAGTAAAAGATTAAAAGATTAGGCATAGTTCAAAAGTTAGGTAAAATCTGTAGAAAAAAAATTTGTACATGGTAACAACCATAAAATATTACGACATATGATTTAACTTGGACATTACTAGACTGGTATAATAATATTTACATATCAAAAATACAAATTTGTTGTAACCATTTAGGTAAACAATGGTAAAAATTAGCAGCATAAAACTTTCACACATTCTTTCTCACATATGTTTCTGTCTATTAAACTTTTTAAATTTAGAAGTGTTTAACCTGCATACATTAAATATATATGTATATTGGTGAATATACATTGTAAAACACTGATTCTCAAAGTGATCTATATTGATCCCCAGGGGTTGACTACCACCTGCAAGGGGTACATGTTGGCAAAAAACAAAATTGGGGTCCTTGAGATGTAAATGGGGGTCCACGATAGTGGATCTTAAGCAGGTCGTAACCTTAGTTTTGACTTTCCATGAATGGAATAATTCACATACAGTGTATGTATGTCATACCTGTTACATATCCCATATTATGGAATATTGCGAGAAAGCTTTTAATTGCTTTTCTATCTTCATTCCACGGTGGAAAGGGATTTCAGCACAGTTGCCAATTTCCTAACAACAACAAAAACAAAAAAGAAACAGACTGGACATCACTGACCGAGGAGATTTGAGATTAAACCTAACTAAATTGTTGCCAAATGTTGAAAATTTGTTTTTATAGCTTCAGGTTCATCCCTCCCACTAAGAGTATTTATTTTTTGCTTAGTTATTTTATGTAATAGATACTACATTTTAATTTGGTTGGTTTTAATTTGAATTCAATTATTAATGTATAGAAAGTAACATGTGTTTTTTTTCTGTTCTTTTACACTACAGTTAGAAATTTAAATCTTTCACAGTGAGTAGCACTGTACCAGTTTTCAAAAACACATTTGAAGTTGATGAATTTGCAAAATTTCAATTTCAGACAAGCAGGGGGTCTACCCAAAACCAAAAAACATGGCAAAGGGTCCACAAAACAAAAATTTTGGGGACCTCTGTTGTAATACATGTATTATGTTATGCAATGTCATAACAGGTGTCAGTTTTTGGTTCACCTATTGTACCGTTCTCATATTGTGATATTTCAAATCTTGATTCTCTTTATGCCTCATACTTAGTTTTCAAGATGTCAAACAACAACCTGATGTATCGCAGTAGAGAAGATTTTTAAGACAATTTTGTTATAAATATTTTAATCTTATTTTGGTTTTTAATTTTGTTTGGAAAAACCCTCAAAAGAAAGATTATTTAATTATCTTCAAATAAAACAAATTTCATAGTTGGTTTATGATTGGTAGCAAAGATGTGAAATTTAATATTGAGCGTAATGCATGAGCTTAGCTTTTTTTATAAAATAGAATTAAGTTTTAATTTTCACCTATTATGGGGAACCTTGAGCTTGAAGCTCCTACTACATCCTGACCTGTAAATCTACCATTGTTCATTTCATTCTACTTATTAAACTTCAGGATTTAATTTTGGTTGGGACCCTGTCCGGAAAATACCGGGGTGTCTTAGATCCTCCACTAGGACTTTTTTTTTCTTTTTCAAATTAGCTTCTTCAAACTGCAATTTCAGGCACTTCTGCTCATAAATTTCCTATCAACTTAATATTGCTATTTTTATAAAGAAACCTTAAAATTTACGGTTTTGAAATATTTCTTTATTTTAGCTAAGTTTTTACTTAGGGCATTTCTGCTAAGACTATTCAAATCTACACAATATAATTTCAACGGGAATTCGTATGAAATCCAGAACGTTTCGGCGTTTCATCTAAAGCTTATTATTGGTTTGAAACGTGAAGTGGAGGACGAAAGTATGGTAATATTGGACTATAATGTTGGGTACCAAAGTTATAATAAATTATTTTTACGAAATTCACTTCCTGAGAAAGATGACCTCGCGAAAACCGAAATTTTTAGATTTTGATGGACATTCGAGGTGGAGAACTCGTTGCATCATGCGTGAATATGTTGCAGGCAGTAGTTTTCCTTGCCATTCATGAATTTCAATGTTATCATTAGACATTTGAAAAGAAAACCCATGAAATTTTTTCCAATAACGCCTTATCGTACTTATAAAGTTGCATTATTGTTAATGCAAATTATGTAACTTCTTTTATTTACATTTCCTACGTTTCGACATTTCTCATATAATTAGTTTGTCCTCCGCGTGGTCATACGCAGTTTGTACTGTTTTTTGACAATAAATTTATTATTATAATATTTATGTGCATTAGGTCGAAAAGTTTTTAAGAAGGTTGGGCGTAGTTTTATCATGTAAACACGAAAATCTAAGACCCTCCACATCTTTGGAAGAATCGAAGAGGTGGTGAACTTTTTGCGATAAACCCTCAAAGCGCGAAATTGACAATGTTTGGTGTTTTATTGACCTGAGACAAAAAAGTTAAATGGACGATTTGTAGGTCTTGTAAAGACCTATTAAACAATGCATTGTAGGTTCAAATCAGTTTATTAGTTCTTGCATAAACCTCTCAGAAAACCACTTTTGTTTTTTTGTAATAATCATTGCAGATGGCAGTTTTTTTATAATTATGAAAGGTAGTCCTTGCAATATCGAAAACAACGATATAACAACGTGTTAGTTGTTGAGATACGTTTAACTATTTTTCCCGACATTTTTTATTTACAATTGCCGCATTACGCCAAAAATTGTTGTAATGTCCTAAACCAAGGAGTAAATTACTTGTAAGTCTCGACAATCTGTCCCTTTTCATTTGTAAAGAATCGGTTGATGATAACATCCCCATTTTTAATGTCAAATAAAGCGGTAAATTTTGATACTAAACAATTTAAGCTGGATCCTCCACTATTAGTTGTGCAAATTTCTTATTAATCTTATTATAAATTTATTTCTTATTTATATAGAAGAAACACAAATTATCCTACGACTAATAGGAGTCGAGTTAGTTTTTAAAAATCAGTTTTCCTTTAAAATTCCCACTTTAAAATCCCACTCTGACTATTTTTTAAAACGTCAATCGTGAAAAGTTACATTTAGTTTCTTTTACATGTTTGAAGTTGCATGTTTTCAGTATTCTGCTCTAGGAGGTAGGAAATAGAAATGAGCGAGATTTTTATTAATATCATTCAGACGGCGATTTTCGAACTATTCTAAAAGCCAAGTGTCCTCTATTTCGTCTAGATGTTACAATATTCTGTTTTATGGGGGGGGGGGAGAAGAGTGAGGGTGTTGGTGTTTTCAAAATCTCATGCAGACGGTGATTTTGTAATTTTTTCTACGCTAAATGTGTCGAATTTCATTAAGAACAGAAATGTCTGCCCTAAGGGATGCGAAATGGGGGTTGTGTGTGATATCAAAACTTTGTGGATATGTTTTGATATCTCACATAGATAGTGAACTTCATGTTTTGAACGTCAAATGTTCAATTTTTTTAACAAAGAACAGTAGGGGGTGGAATGGTGGATAGGTTGGTGTTTTGAGTCCTTCATCTCTTTTGTAGAAGTAATGAGGTAATGGAGTAAAATAATATGAATGAAGTATGAAGAATCTTCTCTGTGTAGCCGCAAGATGTTGCCTCAATATGATAGTTCTGTAATATTTCTTTAACATCAGACAATTTATTTGTTTTACTATATCAGCGTTTAATTTGATGTCAATGATTCTGCTTTACAAAAATAATCACGACGTTTTCACAACCTTTGGAGTCAAATATCATACAAACAAAAACCTTATTTTTATTGTGTTTATATCTATTTTATTTATAGTAACAAGATAAAATTTACACCTGGAGTTCACGAGTTGCTCGGGTTACGTTATTTACGCGGACGTCGCTCGGGACAAGTGTGTACTCCATGGTGGTGGTGCGATTAACGAAAACAAAGCTTAGATATGCAATACATTACTTCCGACAAGATTTTCATGATTTTTCTTAAAAATTTGAAAAAAGACAACTATTCCACCCGGACACATAAGGATCAACTATTCCAACCGGACGAATAAGGATCGTACAGATGCCAAAAAGGCGAACGTAAATCTGTTTCTGAAGTCATTGTGAACCCATGCAACTTGACTCGAACTTTCCAGAATAACCACTGGGGAATGCAGAACTTAATCATGGGGGTTCTGAGGAGTCTGGCACAGTTATTCTATTTTAAAATTGAGGTATTACTGTACTTTTAGTGTATCTGTAATAAATAACAAGTCTTGGGCCGTCGTGACAATGAAAGAAGTAAATAAATCTTATTTGAAGTGTAGGATTTATTCATGTTTCCAGTTTTCAGACTCGACTTCTATAGTTGGCTTTGCTAAAGAAAGGGTTGGTGATTTCGTCTAGAGATACCTCTCTGTCTGCAGATAGGTATGTAACCTCTGTATAAGTAATAGGAATCGTGCCCAAAACTTAAAGAAACCCACCCACTGTTTGGGATAATAAAAGTGTTTCTTTAGGAAAATGACTTGTGTGATGATGACACTGCATTTAGTTTGTCACTTCCTTTTTAACGTCATTGCCAGATCTTCCTATCTCGTCAGTGGATTTCTGGTATTTTCTGTGCTGCAGTTTGAATTTCTGCAGTTTCGTGTTCGTTGGGGATTTTGTCAGTTGACCTTCACGTGGAAGGATTCCTTGAAAGTTCCGTCCATAGATCCGATCCGTTTCTGAGAAAAGAAACTCAGATCTCGCTCGATGAAAGAAAGACAAGTTCCAATGACATGAACATTTATTTTCTATTAAAGCTATATAGAAAGGAGTCGTATTATTTAACAGCATTAGATTTGAATAGGAACAGCACAAAAGTGAATGAATATATAATGAACATCGACTTAAATAAATAAAATACGTGGTGCCAAAAATCAGTTCGCAACCTAAGCCAATTTACTCTCAGGAAGCAATCATGGGATTTTTCCAACTTTGCGACCCGTGTCCAGAGGAAAACTGAAGAAACATACGGGTCAGGATTGGGTAGAGAGATGATCTACTCAACCGTGCCACAGGTAAAATATTACCATGGTAAATAATGAGAAACAATAAACATCACGCATTCAAATAATTTTTGAACTTATATCAAACTTCTATAGTCATTACCTGGTAAAATATACAAAGAAACCAATGGTAGACAAATTCGAAGGAAAATATTCTATTAACGTAAATCAAATAATTCTTTAACTTTAAATGTATAAGACACCATTTGTGACCATGCCAAAAATCGGATATGTGGGGCAAAAGGGTTTTCCGCTGTAATTTGGCGATATTCCATTGATAATTTTCACGAAACTGATGAGACCCAACGCTTCGTTCGTTTTCCAGTTACGGCATGGAAATCCGTACATGGGTGTTCTTGATCAGCTGGTTATAACTTCATATGGTACAAATTATGCATATTTGAGTTGGAGGTACTTGACGGGGGAAACTGGGACAAATTAAAATTGTATTGTATGTCGAGGTTCGATGTTGGCAAGTATGACTACATTGTCTTTATGCAATTAAATTGAAATTTTTTAATGTGTATTCGACCACATATTGGAATTTTAAAATGAGAATAGATTGATTTTTTATTCTTATCATAGATAGTTTTTCAAGATATTTGTCACAAGATTCGATTATTAATTATTATAAGTATTGTTTTCTCATTTAAACATGTTTTCTATACTTTTCATAAAAGTCAAATATGTATCATCTTCAAAGAAAAAATATTGAATTCATGACACATTTCCTCAGGATGGATTGGTCATACAACCGTTGCTTTTATAGTGTCATTCTGCTACCCGCCGTTGCTCGGGATTTGAAAATAAACTAAAACAATAATTACTGGTCATTCACAATTTTAAAAGTTAACAAATAAAATATAAAACAAAAACATTTACTTCCAACGTTAAACAAACGTACAAAAAATTACTCAACATTCAAAGAAAAATTGGTACTGCTAATTGATATTTTTTACCCTACAGAGGGTATTAAAACACTGTCAACAGGTCTGGGTATGTTTAGCTCATTTTGCCTGGGGTTCTTTTATTATATTATGAATTTATCTGGTAGTTTCCGTTTTTTTCTATTTTCAAGTGCTTAAATTATTCACCACGAAGAGAACCTACACAATACACACAGTTTTCAGTATTGTATGCTTATATGTACGTCATTACGAATTATTTTAAAATCCAAGCAGGAGGACGATTTACTTGACACAGAAAGATTAAACAATGCAGATAGTTAAGACTTCTCAATTCTTTGTTTTCATTTTCATATTAGGGTTATCTACTTGAATACAATGTTCTTCACAGCTTTCATATATTTTTCTTCTACTATTCGCTCACGTAGATAATACTTAGAGTGGATTGTCCGCCTCACGTAACGCTCTACCGGACACATCAGTAATCTTCATTGTAAACTTCATTGTCGTGGGAGTGAATATTCACATCTACTGTTTAGCAACCAATTTTAATTGTTCATCTGCACTTATAATTCATCAATATTAACCACTCTTTGCATTTTACTTGCAATAATCCTAAAGAAGAGTCCCTTGAAATTGCAAATAATTTCCATGCCACAGACATTTCATAGAATTATTAGTGAGTGTGTGTGTATGTTTTTGTTTGTTTGTTTTGTTTTTTAAGAGGGAAGGTGGGAATCTTCAAAGACACCTTGTAGTCCGTACCACAAGGTGTCTGGGATTTCTACCCACTAAAACCGCCTCCCTTTACACCATCACACCTCCCGCGGGACTGCCGTCTAGCATTACTTTGTGAGAGGAGTTCACTGGCACCTGGCCTCATCTGTTAGTGGACTGCTCTTCTTTCCTTCTCCTGAAGGCTGAGTAACCGGTCACGGCCTCCCACACTTCTGTTTGCTATCAGAGTAATTGGTCACGGCCTCCCACACTTCTGTTTGCTATCAGAGTAATTAGTGCTTCGGGTTAAGGTCTTCTGCCCACTAGTCAATACATTTCGTCTCTCTCATTTTTGAAGCGAGGGCATTCGAAGAATACCAGCTCTGCATCCTTCACAACTTCGGAGAACACGGGACACTTCGCAACGTCATCCAGTTTAAACCGGTGTTGATACGACCGGAAACCATGCCCTGTCAGGATTTGGGTGACGTAGTGTTTTTTTTGGTGGGGCTTTAGGGCTCGCCAACATCGAGGTCATTAGAGCCCATGCAAGTAGGGAAAAATGCAGTTTCGCACCATAGAAAAGAGCCGTAATGACTCTTCCCCGTGTGTGGGACTCGCCGAATATCTCGACCATACCCACTAAAAAACCCTCCTGAAATCAACTAATATCTAAATACAAAGATGAAAGAAAAGAAAAGAATACAGAATAACAATACATTATTTCGCAAAAAAGAGAAGTAATTTTTAAATATTATATTTCCAAATTACAGAAACGAACGATGAAAACAAAGATCATAAAGATGAAAAAGGGAATGCAAATTTTAAACCCTCCCGAGAACTTGTGGGAGGAGCCCCGATCTACTCATAAAATTCAATAGTTTATTAACATTAACCGTTTCATTCCCGAGAATGGTTGGTAAATCTGCAGCCAGACCAATTTGTCTCCGTATACTTGAGTATCTTCTGCAATCAGTTAGTAGATGACGCACTGTCAGAGAACAGCTACACTCCTCACAAATGGGTTCATCATCAAGTAGTAAGAGATACCTATGAGTGAGAGGACAATGTCCTATGCGCAGGCGGGTCAGCAAGACCTCGTCGCGCCGGGCTGGCCTACAGGAACTGCTCCATGACTTAACACATGATTTGATAAGTCGGAGCTTATTCCTTTCAACAGCTAACCACTCATTGCTCCATTCACTGAGAATCCTTATCTTGACGAAATTTAGTAGGTCTCGTTTTGGAATCGTGGAGAAATCCACGCGATTCCTGAGGCATGCCGCCTTTGCGGAAACGTCTGCTTTCTCATTTCCACTGATACCCACGTGTCCAGGAACCCAGCAAAACATTATGTTCTTTCCGTCACTTTGCAGTGTGAAAAGTACATCCTGGATGTTCTGGATCAGCTTATCAGCTGCATACATGTTCTGGATTGCTTGGAGGGCACTCAGAGAATCAGAAAAAATCAGGAAATGTGATCCGCGGGAGCACTTTGTAGTTCGCAATGCTCGCAATATGGCGTAGCACTCAGCAGTGTAAACACTGCACAAGTCGCCTAGACGGTAGCCACTGGTCTCACGGGGAAATACCACGGAGCAGCCGACACCATCAGCCTGCTTCGACCCGTCGGTAAACACAGGGATACGGTCCCGGTATTTGTAGAGGATTAGCTGAAAGTATATCCTCAACATCGGAGCTGGAGTGTTCTTCTTGTCATGATGCAAAAGATCGAAAATAATCTTCGGCTTGTGCAAAGCCCAAGGGGGAGACTTACTAAAACCTTGATGTAAGACATTAAGTGTGCGTATATTTAAGGTTTCCAAAATTTGTTTGGAGCGATATCCAAAAGGTTTGGTTGCTCTCAGTCTGTTGTTGTAGAAACGGATGGAAGAAGAGGATGGATGAAAAACCGCGTTGTGTACCAGATTGTCGGGTAAAGTTTGCAAGTGGCAAAAGTGTCGTAGCATGAGGATTTGCCGCCGGAGGGAAAGAGATGGTTCGCCACTCTCGACATACAAACTCGGAATGGGACTAGTGCGGTATGCTCCCGTAACTAGTCGAATTCCGGCATGGTGGACACTATCCAACTTCTTTAAATAGCTTGCACGAGCAGAGCTATATACAACGCAGCCATAATCGAGCCGAGATCTTATGAATGCTCGATAAAACTGGTGCAGGGAGTAGCGATCAGCGCCCCATTCCCTGCTACTGAGGCACTTCAATAAATTCAGAGATTTTAATGTTCTTGCTCTTAGGTCTGTTAGATGTTCAATCCAATTCAATCTCTGATCAAAAATCAGACCTAGGAATTTCACAAAAGGATAGAATTTGAGAACGTTGTTTCCCAGGGCGAGGTGAGGTTCTGCCAGAAGGCTTGGTCTCCTACTGAAAAGAACACAGCGTGTTTTCTCAGCAGAGAAACGAAAACCTGTCGTTTTCGACCAGTGGTATAATCTATTAAGGACGAGTTGGATTTGTCGCTCCGCACCTGTGACACTCTGTGATGAACAAAAGATAGCAAAGTCATCGACAAAAAGAGAGTGTAAAACAGGATTCTTTACAGCAGACGTTATGCTGTTTATGGCCACTGCAAATAAGGTCACACTCAAGACTGAGCCCTGAGGAACACCGTTCTCTTGAAGAAGGAGATCCGAGGTGTCTCTTCCAATTCTATAGCGGAAGGAACGTTGATCCAAAAAGGACATGAGCATCAGAGGAAGACGTCCTCTAAATCCCCAGGCATAGAGTTGTTGTAAAATGCCATGACGCCAAGTAGTATCGTAAGCCTTCTCGATGTCAAAGAATATTCCGATGAGATGTTGTCTTCGGACGAAAGCATCTTGAATTGCTGATTCCAGGAGAAGTAAGTTGTCCAGGGTGGAATGGAACTTCCTGAAACCACACTGAGATCGACTCAGCAAGTCATGCCGTTCAAGATACCAGACGAGACGTCGGTTGATAATTCTCTCCAGAGTTTTACCAACACAACTCGTCAAGGCAATGCTTCGATAACTACTAATGTTCGTTTTGTCCTTACCTGGTTTTAATAAAGGGATAAGCGTTGCTTCCTTCCAGGAATTAGGGAATACTCCCTCGGACCATGAAAGATTAAAGATATCCAGAAGGTATTCTTTCGACTCGAGACTGAGTTGTCTCAGCATTTCATAATGAATTGAATCAGGGCCAGGAGCAGTGTTGTGGACTGTCGCTAGAGCTGACTCAAGTTCCCACATAGAGAAGGAAGAGTTGTAGGGTTCCCAGTTGGTGGAACGAAAGTCAAAAGATGTGCTCTCTGCTGTTTCCCTTTTTCTCGCGAAATCAGGATCGCAGTTTGCTGTAGATGTTAGGTCAGCAAAATATTCAGCCATTGCTGTTGCCATTTCTCTGTTGTTGGTGAGAACCCGACCCTGATAATTGAGTCCAGATATTGGGACTCGAGAATACCTTCCAGATATCTTTCGGATGGACTCCCATACTTTAGTGGACGATGTTGTTCTCTTAATGGTGCTTAGAAACTCTTTCCAGGAGGTGGATCTGGATTCTTTGATAGTTCTGCGCGCTTTTGCTCTAGCAATCCGATATGCGGCGAGGTTTTCCGGAGATGGACTAGCCTTAAATCTTCGCAATGCTCTTCGTCTTGCCCGAATGGCGGAGCGACATGCGTCATTCCACCAGGGGACATGAGGTCTTCGCGGAAAATTAGATGTTTTCGGAATGGATTCTTCAGCGGCATGATGAATCACCTGGGTCAGATGGTCGACCCTCTCTTGGACACTACCCGTTTCTTGGACACTACCGTGACGTAGTGTACTTCACCGTGACGTCTGCAGGTCCATTCTCTTATTTTTGGGATGAGTCTGAGTATCCACCATCCCTTATCCACACTATCCCACCGTGTCTGCCACTTGACCATGGTGATTTCTCTTTCTTGAGCTACAGAGACTTTCTGCAACGCGTAGGTGTCCTGACGTCGTCTCTTGTACATCCTCTTCCGCTAATCCGCCAGCTGTTCGATGGGAGGCATACACGATATGACAAACTGCTTCTTAGGATACTGTACGGAAAGCGGCTGCTACCCTCAATGTACATCTGCGGTAGGTCGAGACCATTTCTCGTTTGTAGCTGTCAATACATATTGCATCGGCCCATATTGAAGCAGCATACAACAAGATTGACGAGATCACAGATACTAGGAGCTTTCTCCGATTTTGTCTCGGACCACCGATGTTTGGCATTATGCGTGACAGGGCGGTCACAACATTTGCGGCCTTCCTACTCACACTCTGCAAGTGTTCCTTGAAGTTCAGCCGTGAGTTGATGAGTACGCCAAGGTATCTCACTGAAGGCTGAGAGCGAATCTCTAAATCTCCAACTGTCAGAGTGATGGTCTCAGTAACCTTTCGACCACTGACGAGTACCACTTCGGTCTTATGGTCTGCGAGTGTTAGGTCAACAGAGGAAAGCCATCCGCGCATAATCGCCACGGACTGATCCACAGTACACGTCACTTCCTCCAGGAGCTTGGCTACGACGACCACTGCTACGTCATCCGCGAAGCTAATTACTTTCGCACCTTGAGGCAGTCAGCCTGAGAATGGCATCGTACATAATGTTCCACAGAATAGCGCCCAGCCCTGATCTCTGTGTTACACCACCAGTGACGCAGTATGTTCTTGGCCCTTCCTCTGTATCATACATGAGAAGTCGGTCTCGGAGTAAGTATAAGTGACTCGTCTAGTACGATGGGATCCCCATGACCTTCAGTGCTTCCATTATGTAGCTCTAATTCGCCGAGTTGAAAGCATTAACATCCAGGGTTACGAGAGCACATTAATGCTTACTACCCCCATTCCACTTCTTGCCTTGGATAGCATTCTGATCAATGCCGACTACTGCCGTGATGACGTCCACTGTTGAACGAGACTTTCTAAAGCCATACTGATTGTTCTTCAGACCATTTATCTCCTCCGTCACTTGTAGCAGTCGATTAATAATTATCCTTTTCAACACTTTGCCAGCCGTATCTAGCAAGCATATTGGACGGAAGGACGATGGATCGTCAAATAATCCCTTACCGTTTCAAAGAAACACCAGTGGTTGAAGCTTCCATTGTCGGAGTAATATACCTTCGTGCAGGCAAGCATTATATACCTGCAGAAAAATTGAGGGTTCTTCTTAATTGCTACCTTGAAGACAGCATTGGGGATTCCGTACAGCCCCGGGGTCGTTTCTATCCACCATTTTTCTGCAAGCTAGATTCAGCTTGAGTGTAATAGTAGGTATTGATTCTGTTTCATCGACAACTAGGTTGGTCTCCTGCTGCTGCCGGAACAGATTTAACAATTTTCTCCAGTAATTTAGGGCAAGTTGGCACAAAGCTTACGGATTTCTTCAGTTTTGCCATGGTGATCTTGTATGACCTTCCCCAAAGGTCACTTTTTGCAGTTTGGCACAACCCTTTCCACTGTTGCCTCTTCAATTAATCGCCCATTTCAGCTCTCTCCTGGCCAGTCTATACTCTTGCTGGAGAATATTGTAATTAGGTTTACCCCTTTCTCGTTGAAACAGTCTTCTGGATGAATCTTCTTCGGAGTTACGCAATAGTATTGTTCCACCAGTAAACTAGAGATCTCTGAGAATGTCTTTTCGATTTCGGCATCGACATGTCGCAGGCATTGCAGATGAACGACATGAGTTGTGTCATTTTCTCAGCTGTCCCAATTATTTGTATACCATCATCCATAGTGAAATCGAAGGTATCCCTATCGAGTGCAGTGGCATTCCACCTTGCTCTCCTGCAACTGCTCTGAGACTTCCTGGGCTGTCGATGGTCGACAGCGAAAAGGATGGCCTGATGGTCGCTGTGGGTATAGATATCGCTCTCTAGCCTGGTTGTAGCCCGTTTACTGAGACACCCGCTCATGAAGTTAACGTCCATGATTGATCTCTTGCCATCTTTGGTGAAAGTAGGAGCCAACCGTCGTTAAGTAACACTATATCAATATGGACTAAGGACTCAAGGAGAGTAATATGACGGCTGTCCCTTTGATTTGTATGACGGCTGTCCCATTCAGTAGCCCAGACATTGAAACCACCTGCGATAATCACAGGATGTCTCCCTTTAGCATCCCTGACAAGTCGCTCCACCATAATCTCAAACTCCTTAGGGTACAGCATATCAGCTATTAATAAAGATGTTATTTATTTTAGCTCAAACAAAACCAAATTTCGGGCTTTGCATTTTCTCCTGTAACGGTAATTTACCACATGCACAGAGCCGCCTGGCTAGGTGAATCAGATACATGCACCACATACTGGATCTTTGTATTGCTCCGATAGAATTGCAACGTCAATATGAAACTCCCTTATAGTTTGCCACATCAGATATTACGCAGCCTCACAGTGGTTCATGTTAAGCTGGAGGATTCGCATCGTCAACTTTTATACGAATCTTGGAATGCCTTATGGAAGGCTGGGCACTTATTGCTGCCGGACGGATGGTTGCTATTCCATTCCCCTTGCGATGCACGCAAGATGGGCTTTGCAGAGTACGCCTTGTCCAAATGTCCTGCTCTCCACATTTATAACAATACTTTGACCTGTCCTCTCCAGAACAGTTCTTTGCAATGTGACCGAAGCCCTGACATCGGTAACACCTCACGACAGACCACTTCTCACGGATTCGACAGATGATCTAGTTAATCCGGATGTTACTATAAGATAGCGCCTTTTTTGTTAAGTCGAGTGGGAGGCGTACAAAGGCGGCTGCACGTATGGACTAAACAGCAGCCGGTGACAAAACAGACGTCTCCAGGCATTGCTCAAGCGCTGCAAGAACTTCTTCCTTTGTTGTCAGCTCATCCAAGTCTTTTAATTCTAGTGAGGTCTCAATTCCACTCTCGCCAAGAACTTTTTCAACTGAAATTTTCAATTGCTGAATTTTCTGTGATGCAGCTCCAAGCATTTCCAGTTTCAGTTCTCCAGCTGCCTTCTTAATCTTCTTTGTTCTCTCCAACTGCTTTCAGAGTTTAGTCACCCTTCATAAGTTGCAGGATTTCAGCATACGAATACGAACCTTCTGTCTTAATGACAAGCGCTGTGTGCCAAGTTTGGTCTAGGACGGCGACCATTGCTTTTCCTGCCTATTACCTGCCATGGTTGTTCCTCTGTTGGATGTACGACTGGATTGGGCTCCTCTGCTGCGACTACTCACAAACGAGTAACGCGGGCACAGGCTGAGATACTGCTGAAGACTCACTTTTTGAGCGTTCAGCAGCTCTGAATGCTTTTTTATGGCCCTTAGAAGGGCTCTGCTCCTTGTCTTTTACATGAGAAATCGGCACCTCCAAAGGCAAATTCTCTTTTTAGCAAGCATTCTTCTGGCTTGGAGATTTCTTTATAACCTCATTCAGTTTCGCATAATTGCTTTTAATTGATGCTTCTTATTTCATTGTACACGATGCACATTGCCCTTGCCAACGATGAAATCAGCCAGCTCTTTAATCTGACCATCTAGTACAATGGCGAGACTATCCACATTTCTCTCATCTGTCATCTTACTTTGGACATCGGGGGCAACCCTCCCGTCTGTCACCTGATTGTTATTAAATAACACATCCTCACTACTGACCGTCACCGGTAGTCTCCTCACCATCGTTTCCTTCATGATTTAAGAGAGTAACATTATCCAAAATGTTCCCACGAGTAGTTAGGGAAGGTAAGTACACCTGGGCAGAGCCCAGCATGCTCTGGTAAGGCTAATTACTCTGGGAGGTCGTTAGGAATGCCAGAGGTTCCGTTCACGATGCAGATAATCCCCTGCACCATTCAGCCGTTGGCACGGGTCGCATTTCGCCTTACCTTGGGGGTTCAAGAGTAAAAAGAGTGAATGAAGTAAGAAAGACGCCTTAGCACTCGAAACCTACTAGGGTAGGGGTAGAAAATAGCTCGAGTTGGCCAAGGAAGGCCGATAGAATACTATAAAGAGATAATCAAGCATACGTAAGTGGAAGGAATACTTGATTCAGCTCAGGACCCTGTGGATGCTACCCACGAACTCGCAAGGTGAGGGGAGCCCTTAAGGGAAATAGTTGAGGAAGTGGGAAGTGTATGGGGCAGACTGGTCGTTGTAGGAGACATTTAGTCTGGTTTTTCACTGGGACCTGTTATGGGAGACCCTGCAAGGATTTACACCGTCACCTTACGCGCCTAATACAATGATACAACTGCCTCCGACATAACCCCCAGCATCATCAGAGCACGCAAGCCCTTACCACCCGCACGGTCAGTGCTCCGTCAAGTTTGTCTCCCACGGGATGTATTACACACAAACATGTTTGTGCCTTGTAAACACAATTAATAATATATAAACGTAGGCTTCCGCGGCCGGAGTCTGGATGAACTTGTTTGTCCGGGACAAACCACATCTTAGTAGATAAAACTACCAACGTTTCGACCATCATGCTGTGGCCTTCTTCAGGGCAATGCCAGAGTCGTACAGACCTAAGTCGCTGTCGTACTCTGCTGTAGGTCTGTACGACTCTGACATTGCCCTGAAGACCACAACATGGTGGCCGAAACGTTGGTAGTTTTATGTACTAGGGCGTGGTTTTTCCCGGACAAACAAGTTCATACAGTTAATATCTCTAATTATCTTACTTCGTTTTTTTTCTTACTTCATGTGATTAAAATACTTACTGATGTATTTTAGCGAAAAAAAGAAAACGAATGTTGGTAGGAACGGTCATCCTCCAATACAAAAGTATTGTATTTTCTTTTTAGTTTCTGATTTAAAAAAGAGATATTATACACACATGATACAACTGCCTCCGGATTTGTTCAGGAGATACTAAACACATAACAGTTAATATTTTATATAGTGATAATATTAAAATATATTATGGAGATATTATTATTATGGAGATAAAAACTGGAGGAGACTATTATTCTTTTACTTTCTGTAGTGCATGGGTTGAGACTACAGAAACAATCGTTTCTCATGAAATCTTGAGAGGGTTTTTTTCCCGCACATTGTCTCGTAATAATAACTTATCTACCTTTCTTGAATGTGATGTCGACTTCTGATTTCTTTATATGTTGGTATAGGTGTATGATGAATTTTGAGTTTACTTAAGTTTTTATTTTGTAGGTTGAATGGGTTGGTATATGTAACTGATTTGTAAATTCTCATCCTTGTTTCGGAGATGTTTCACACTTTCCTTGTATTTGCAGTTTTGATTTTTGCTGTATGTTGTATAGTGTGTAGCTACATGTTGTGTGTCTGGTTTATTTTATTTTGTTTCCGTATAACATTTTAATTTAAAAATACTGTTTTGTTTTGAACATCATTTTGGGAGATTGTGTGTGTATTTTGAACGAAAAGTATTTGATATGTGTGACCCTAAATTGAAGATGTGTCAATAACAGACAGCTATTTGTCTTAAACGAGTTTTTATGTAAATGTTGTGCATGCTTCTCTAATTTTTACTAATAAGTTTTAAAAACGAGGTACTTCTATTACTTAATTCTAGGGCGTGCACTCTGAATGTGATGGGAACAAGTCTCTTGCTGCTGGTTTTGGTGCCCTCCCGTGTCTTCACAGCCTCCATTCACTCTTGAGTAGGGTACGCCAGCCTTTATTCTTGTGTAATTAGATTTTGTAAATTTAGGATTTAGTAGAACTTTGTCTTATTTATTGAATCTTCCATGTAGATTTAAATTTGAAACCTCTTTTATTTGTCTTCTCCTAATAAAGTAGTTGTGAAGTGGTAATTCATGATAATGTAAATTCTTAAAAATTAATTTTCCGTTTGGGATAATTATTGTTTACTGTGCCAGTCCTATTGAAAATGCATGTATTATTTAAGTTATGTTTTTGAGGTATTATTTGAATGGGGTGTTTCTTTTATCATCAAAGTAACTATATTTAATTAACTCGGAAAAAATAATTTTGTACCAACATGAGGGACTGTTAGGCTGGCCGAAGGAATTTTGGTGCACCACTAATTGAAGTTTTCTCGTATAAATTAAAAAATGCATTAAAAATAGACCGGAACCCTGTATTTAAGTTAGACATTTGCAAAGAACTTGCTTTCATCAGAGATTAAATTATGAAAGAAAAAATTGCATGTTCATCTTTTCTCACTTCAACATCAATTTCTCTTTCTTTCACGCTCCTTGTGGTGGTTGTGTGTTTCGATTGTCTTCTAATAATTATGTTTGTGACCGTACACAAGATGATTCGACAAAAACGCTCAAGTACCTCGTGAGTGGGTAAAGATATTGATTTGTAGTTTTCACTTAGATGTATTGTGACACGGTGCTAATAATTTGACGTATTCAAATGATGTGTATCTTTTTTTAGATCCAGATAATAATCTTTTCATGGATTTTGAAAAATGAACTATATGTGTTGAGCGCTTTTGTAAATCCTAGGAACCCAGCATCTCTCCTTCACAATTCCCTAAGTCCAACGGTTTGGTGGAAGACCTCATGACCTGAACCTTACCAAAAGGACATAAAATAAATAAGATAAGACAAATGTAAATATACATTTATTCAATCTGAACGTACACCAATGTAGCAGTCCGCGAATATTTAAATATTTGGCAGTATGAAGGAAATGAAACGCCTCGTCGCTGTGGAAGAAGTTTTATATTAGGAAATGTTTTAATATTTGCTGTCATACGCTGCTGTTATTCGTTCAGATACAATAAATGTCTTTATATTCGTATTTTCTCAAGCATGAAAGTGTGCTGAAAAAATACATAACTCCAATATTTATATTAATTGCTGTGAACTGTATTTGTTGATGTTTTTGTGACACTTAAGTTATCTCTTGGCACTGTGAAAATCTATTTTGGTCGGAAAATTTTGGCTTTTGAAGACTTCAAAGAGGTGAGAACTGAATTGTTTTCAGTTTATCAGGAAAATTCAGCTTTGCGGACCTCCTTCTGCCCAACCCAAGAAAATAAGCTATATCTTTGTGTGAAAAATCTTATCCGTTTGTTGTAAAAGAAGATACTTCATTATTGATAAGGGATTTTGAACCAGGCGGCACTCGTGTCCTGTATGGGGGTCTGTCTCAGATTCTTCCGGAGTTAGGTCTGGGTGGGAGTGGTGTACAGTTGTGGAAGGCGATGGTGAAGTGTTTGACACGACTGCGATTAAAGCAGATGTCCCGTGTTCGATTCCTGGCTCGTCGCCATATTCACCTAACCGAAAGTTATCACATATCCCAGAGTAGTGAAATTGTTTTGTAATTTTCTATTGAAGTGGTCATACTCCTAAATGTTTATTAATCATTAGACGTTTTTGCATTAATAAACGAGTGAGATACTCAGTGCATCCCTCGTAAAATGCATGCCATAGTGGGAAAAACGTAAGAAATTGAGGGAATCCACTTTTATAATATGTTGCCCCATTTCAAAAATTATGAAAAATATCATGAGTTTTGTGTTACAGAAAATGGTCAAATAAATTTTGTGCCTATAAGTTTTCTGCATAAAAACGTTTGTTTGTAATGTTTTTTGCATGTTTCCATATATTTCCAAATGCCATAATTTTCTTCGATGACTCTAGGTGATTTTGACGAGAAAAAAAAACTGAATGAGTGTTCCAAGCACCCCTTTTAAACGAAATTTTTTTCACTTGATCCATTGGTAAGAAAAAGCTGTAAAACACACCGTTTTTCCTCTCGTGGGGCAGGCATAAAGGGTAATGAACCTGCTAATGACAAAATGAATCATGGAAAACAAAATGTTTAAGCCAATGAAACGTGAAACTTAGGGCCTTTCACTTGTCTTATCCGGAAAAACCCTTTCTCCCGTCACTGGCGATCGGTAATCCGGTGTTTTCAATAAAAACCCTATAATGGGTGATAAAAGTCGTGGCACTTCATTGGTGCGTACGGACATCGCTAAGAGAACTGGATATGTACAAGAGCTATTTCTGTGCTATTTATCCATGTACACGAGTCAAAATTAACAATTTTTAAATCCCCAAGATGTTTCTGGTGTGTTAATTTATAGTATATCTTCATAGAACTGCACGAAAACACGATAAACCTTTCTTAGACGTGATCGCGTCCAAACCTTTTTGGGGTCTTTTTTAAATTAGTAGTTTTTCCGATTTTTCCGACTGTTTGAACAGTAATATCTCACGAGTCTTCTCGTAGTTATGGCATTACTGATGATTTTAGTTCGGGAAAAGCATTGATGCGAGAAGCCGTAAAGTTGAAAGAATGTTTAGCTGTTGAGGGAGACGTGCTCCGGAGTCGAATCTTCCGAAGTCGGAAACTCATCCTTTCATGGGAGACAAGGCGCGGAGAGTGCGTGACGCGCATGAGAGGGTAGTGGGTCGATCCACAGCGGTCGGTTCTCGTGCTCCCGTCGCTACCCCGCCGCGCCGCCTCCGGCAGCAGCTTGCAGGACGTGTGCGGATTTGATTGAAGCTCGCAGACTCGGAAAGATCGATCGTTGTGTCGGAATGCGGCAGCAATGGGCGGATGCATCTCAGGAGTCGTTCCCGAGCTTTCCAATATATTATGTTTATTTTTTCTTTTATTATTACTTTCATTGTCTCGTAAGAGCCAAAAAACGTGGTATTTCCCTTGTAATATTTCGAAAGTTTTCTTTGCAGTCCATAATTAACCCTTCTTACTATGAATCTTTCTTCCGATGCCTGAAAAATTAAATGTTGTTCACAATGTGCTGTTTGTGACTTTGCCGACCTGGTGATGGTACAGCTACGGAGACGACGGTCGATTGGGTCCCGCGGTCTTTACGTTCTTTTGCGTCCCAGTTAATCCCTTAACAGTTTTTCACGGCCAGAAGGGTATAGTTCAGTTGGATTCCGTGGTCAACTTTCCCTCCCTTGCATCCCTTCAGTTTTTCCTAATCAGAAGAGCATGGCTCAATTGCACCCCACGCTAAGGGTGGGGAGGAGAAACATTTCTGTGCAGTAGAATATTACGAAAGACTATACAAACATTTCAACCATTCTGGGACATGATTAACAAAACAATATTTTACTATTCAATTTAATCTATTAATATGTGCATTAAAATGTGGTCTGAAAATAAGTTTGCCTGTACTTGTACAGTACATCTTAAAAATGTACATGAATACAGTGAGTGAGCGAGAAAGGGACAAGCATTCAAATATAGATATTGATCAATATATTAAACATGGAAACTTTATTTTGAGGTTTGAAGAATAAATTTCTGCGTCAAAGGCAAGCTTTGTTCGACTTTATGGTCAAAGTGATTAAGAAAATGAAAGTGATTACGTAAATGAACCCGATCTAACTATACCCCCGTTGTTTATCCTGGACATCTAAATTATCTCCTTGACAAATTTATCACGATCGGTTCAGTTGTTTAGTCGTGATCAGGTAGCAGACAGACAGACGCTTTCGCGTTACGCATTAGTATGGAAGTAAAGATGTTAAAACATGCAGGAGCGTTCTGTACACGATTCGATGAATTCGATATACGAATTTGGCGACATTGAGAATTAAATTCGTACGTTGTCAAAGTTCAAAGCATCTTGCAATCATTCTTAGTGCTACTTCTAATGAACCCGGAATTCTACGAGGGAAACTCTACTTGGCGGATTGATTCTTTTTTATATACCCAGAGAATCATTTACACGCATAAGATGTCTACTATTTAACGAGATCAAATCTGTTTACTCAAAACCTTGATGTAAAATTGTGTTTTTATTTTTAGTAAAATTTAACTATATAAATTTTTTCGTCGAATAAACGTCCCATGTTATTTTAAAATATGTTATTTATTTATTTTGTATGTATTAAGTTCGTAAATATTTATCTTGCCAAAGTTTTATGTAAATATTATGTTTTAATCTATAAATGCGCTATGTATCTACAAGTATGTGTTTATAGAAATTGTAATGTCTTGTCTCGATATTCACTCATTCATTTAGCCACTCAGATATGCTCCAAATGACATGTTAAACCAAGGTGAAGTGTTGAACAAAAAGGTATCTCTGCAAAACAGACTAATGATTTGATGATGTATATTTATTTTTGATCGTGTTCTTATAATCTCTTTACGTCACTCAGCCGACAACCAAAAGAACTAAAAGTAGAAGTAATAAAGATTAAAATAACTCAGAGTCTGAGTCAAAGTTATCTAGAAAAGGGAAATCATCGCTGCTCCGTATTCGGATCAACCTGTTGATGTTGAGATTACTGGGCAAAAAACAATATCTAAAACAAACTTTTGCGTTCGATATGAAACAGGAAAAATGACGAACTTGGAAGTGGCGGGATCTATTATATTTCTATATATTGTGTATGCAAATGGGTCCCGCATGGTTCGAAGTTTCCTTTAATTTAATACTCGTATTATATACAACATAATATAACGTTAAGTACATATTTATTCCGTGTACCCTACACGTGGAGAAGATATGTGATAACTTTCGGTCGGGTGAAAATGGCGACCAGCCGGGACTCGAACCCGGGTCTCTTGCATTGATCGCAAGGGTGTTAACCGCTACACCACCAGTTCGCCGTCCACAACTGTACACAATCTCCACCCAGACAAGAGACCCGGGTTCGAGTCCCGGCTGGTCGCCATTTTCACCTGACCGAAAGTTATCATAATATAACGTGTTTTAGTGACATGTTTCACCAAACATTATTTACAAAGACATTTTTTGTCTCCCCGGTCATCCAATCTGAGGTTTTTCTACTCGTTTTTTGCATTTCAGTTCATAAAATAAATTAATTTTGAACTTCAGTTTTTTGTGCAGCAGTCGGGTTTTTAATTTTTTTAATTACCTACTTTTATTTTCAGCTTTTTACTTTAATATTGTATTTGCTAAAAATGGACAACAATACACATGTTGAAACTTTCATTATTAAACGATGACAGCAGAAATAAAACTGCTTAACAATAAAAAATATTAGAGAATGGTATCTTGTAGTATCTATATTCTAATATCAAAATAATTTCACTTACTGGTTTTTTAAACATATACAGCTTCCTAATTTTTTATATTCATAATAATACAAATTCATTACAAAACTTGACTGCATACACTACTACCTTCTCGCGCGAACCGCGCCGGTCGAATTTTCGCTTCCGAAGCATGTCGCGGTTGCACAATTTCATTAAAAGTCTTGTAAAATCTAAACTATCCGTCGCAACTTTACAATTTAAACATGTTTTTATGTTTGTTAAATGCCCAAGACAAATAACCCATAAAATTATATGATTGATTTTTTCCTTCTTAAATTGAAATATTTTAACACTTCTATTTTTACTAACGTTTTATCGATAATTTAGGTTCATTTTTGTAGATAGACATATGCTGTCGCGGACTTTTTTTGAAGAACTCTTTGAGACAAACAATATTGCCATTCATAGTTCTCACCTATCTCGAACCATTTAGGCAGAGTAAGCAAATGTAATTATCTTTTTCCCGATTTTATCGACATTCATTGTCAAAAAAAAATTTATCTTTCATATCACACATTTTAATTCATTTTCATGTACCTAGTTCCACTCGCGCCATTGAGACAATCTAACGACATATAGTTTGTCAAATTGGCATCACCCGTTAAGTAGTTACGAGAGAACATGCGAACGGACATACATACAGATCAAACACACAACCCTCCTTTTGGGCTTCGCCGCAGTCGGGTAAAAAACAGGTTCATTGTAAAAAACGAAACATTTCAGGTAAAGTTGAGTTATATAATTGTATTAGAGAAATGAAATTAAAGATGAAACAAAATTGAGAAGAAAAGGTTTTTATTACTAAGTGATTATCAAAAATGAAATAAAATGTCTCGGGACTTCCCGTCTGTTATATTTTTTTTATGGGGCTTTAGGGCTCGTCAACATCGAGGTCATTAGAGCCCACCCGTCTGTTATATACTATCAATAGAAGCACCGAGGAGACGGGTGTATCAACATAGATTTCGTCGATATTGAAAATGTGCGTGGAGAAAATCATGTTGACAAACGAATGAAAATTATTCTAGATTCGTTTTATACAACATTCGTGCTGTCGAAAATAATAGTACGACTACGAAGAGGGTATGCAAAAGAGAACCGAAAGTCTATTCTCTATAATCTCACTATAACAATATTACTATTCATAGCGCTGCGTATTAAACTATCACTGCTTACTTCCCATGTACGAAATTCATGAAATATGCTGACATGAATTGATTTTACGTATCGTCACATGTTGCTGACAAGTCTTGCTTCGGGTTTTCCCCGTGAATTCTTTGCGGTTTCGGTGTCCAAGGTTTATGGCAATACGAAGGAAGACTTGTCAACAAGATGTAACTATCCATACAATGATACATTCATATATCCAGATACATGATCCATATATAAGGCTTTATTTCTAAACAAGCATGGAATGTTCGCACGTACGAATTAGGTCCCCATTCACAAGTATTTCACCTCAATAATAAATGTGCATCCGAAATTTTATAAAGTAAAGATCGTATACACAAATATACACATGATTAATTTATAGTATATGTCGGGAAGACACGAAAGTCCTGATTATTGCTATACAGTTTGTGCTTACATACGTCTTTCCACGCCAGTTGTCTTGGTTCAGTTAAAGTATTTTACGCAATTTTATGATTTTAAAATAATCATTTCGTGTCGACGGAAGTTGTCATTATGCTAGATATTTTGCACTGTTGGGGAAAATGTAAGAAAGAGGGGAGTGATTAATGAAGTCCTGAAAGAAACACAAGAATTTCAGATTGTGGAAAAAACTATCTCTAAAAACCGGAAAAGGAGGTCTCGGGTGGGCGTTCTCAAAGTTTTTAAGAGTGAGCACCATCTTTACATAATGACATTTGCGTGAAACATGAAAAATAAATACTTTTTTGAACTCTCACCTAGGTTAGTGGGATTCGTAAGCCGAATTTCTGTGATGTCCAGGATGAAATCACTTCTAGCTGAATCAAAACAGTCTTGAAGATGTAACACACTTAAGAGTGTTCACGCTTTGAATCAGCCGTATTGCATGACTGAAAACAAGTGGAAGTATCCTGACCTTGTACCAGAGAGCGTTTAAACTGTCAAGATGTAGATTATCTATAGCTCCTTGACAAGGTTATCAACAGCACAAAGAAAATCTCAGATGAGATTATCTACAGCACAAAACTCATCAATTGAGAGATAGACGCAATATCCATTATTCATCAATAGCAAGAGAGAAATGACATTCATAGCATTTCAGAAAAGTTTTCTCTTTAGACTGAGCTACAATGAAGCCTAGCAGTCGAGTCAATACTAAGAGACAAATGTTTTACAGCATTACCTATACTTTTCAAATATTTTGTCAGAGTTGACACTGCCGAAATTGTTCACTTCTTCACAACCTCCCTCTCTCTAGAAAATGACATGCCGTACTTAATACGTTTTTGTACAGAAACTTCCGTTAACAGCTTGTTTGTGTTTTCAATATATAATTTGTTAAGCAATGTATAGTTTGGTGACGATCGAGTTGCGATTGCTAATGGTTCATTTTGAATACTGTAGCACCTGATGTCATGGAATACTCCGCGGACAACGCACTGTGATGTGTTCTATGTTGTCACAATTTGCTCTTCTGGAGTCCGAAAGAGATGCACGACACAACACGCATATCACTCCTAAATTGCCATTTTTTATCACAAGAAACTCCCTTTCACATTTTGCTTGAACGGAATATTGTTTCTTCTTGGTTCTTTCATTCGATGAAGGTATACTGCAGTTTTTGAATCTCCACACTTCGTTTTCGCACAAAAGAATATTCATGTAACCGTAAGCGTTATTCACGATTTGTAAACAAATATTCACGTTATACACTTTGTCTTGAATCAATGTAGATAATCGAAATAATTTAACTATTTACTTACATTAAAAGTTATTAACTGATATCTTCTACTATACGCTTAATGCAACAATTCAACTGAACACGAGAACAATGCGCGAAAAGAAAATTATTATATTCCCAGTTCTGACTCATTGTATCATGTTTCTGAGTACTTTGCAACAATGGATGCTTCGCCGGTGTCGACTCATTAAAAAGATCCCCGAACAATCCCGACCAAACATTAATAACCATACCGAAAAGGTTGATTTGCACGCTGCCTGTAGGTAGATACACTAATTCCAGCACTATTTGTCAAGTCCTGTAAATAGGTGTGAGAGGTTTTGTTTTCCCCTCAATGAAATAATATATGTCATTATTTAGTGATTATTGAATGATTACGTTATTGGAGCAATGAACAATAGCTATGAATTTCAATAAATTGTTTAAAAATAGTGGTTTAGTTTATTAGTTACTATAGAGTCCCCGAGGCTTTGCTCATGTGAATTTTGTAACATGTCTGCAAGTTGATTCTTTCTCTCATTCCCATTAATATCCAGTAAGAAAGTTATCCATTAATGATGGAGGTTCGATAGTAGGCCTGTTGATGGTATCCTCTGTCCCTTATTTTCACTGATGTAATTAAGAAAAAATGTTTAGAAAACACTCCATTTTACGCCCTTAGGTACCCCTAAGTATATGTAAATGATAGTAAAATCTCTTCTTAGCGGATATTTTGGATCATTTTTCGTGTCACGCTCTTCACAACCCCCATCTCTAGGGGTATCGTGCATGTGGTCTGAAGGGAACATAATGTCATTGGAAATACAATTATTCATCTCAGAATATACAATAACCATGGACTCGAGCCTATTAGCAGTCTTTTTATGTTATTTATGTCTCACCCTTTCCACCCCCTAAGAATACCGTGTCCCTATGTAATTTCAACATGAACTTGACGGTATTGGTAGTTTGAAAACCTCATCAACCCTAAAACTATGGATCTGAAGCAAATTTTCATCTTTTTAAATTTCAAAAGTTTTCAATTATTTTTATCCTTAACCCCCCCTAGTTCTAGTAGTGTCCTTCCATGAGGGCTGATTTTAGACGTGCACGATATCGGGATTTCACTATCAACTCTGCGATGCCGAAACTTAGAGACTTGTATCTGTCGTGTTCGATCATTTTTTCATGGCATTCTCTTCCTTAGGGGTGTTGTGTACGGACTGACTGTGGACTTTGACGTTTTCGATAATGCCACTACTACTTTCACAAACCTGCGCTTTCAACTGAATACTACGCTTTCAACATTAATATCGGTGACTTTACTTTATTATTTTTACATATCACTCCTCACCCCCAACACAATGTTTATTCCTTATAAGAGATGATCGTGTACTTATCTGGCAATGGGATGCTACTTCACTGCAGCGGTACCAAAAATGATATATTCCACTCGAATATCGGTCGTTTTTTAAATTATTTTTACCTGTCTCTCATTCCCTCTTCTACCCCAAAAGATCTAGTAGTATATTATCCCAAGAAGCGTCGAAGACGTCGTTATCCAACTAAACGGCACCGAAAACTATGGTTTCAATCATAATATCGGAGTTTTCCTTAATTTTTACATGCCATTCCCTTCTCACGTCCTCCCTAGGGATGTTTTACCTAGTTTTCCGATAGTCATGTGTATCAAGTTCGGTTGAAATTACTCCATGTACTGTAGAGTTACGGTAGTATACATGCATAAAACATTCCAATCCCCGTTTCACCCTATTAGAGGTGTATTTTCGTAAAAATCTTTTCTTAACGGATATCTACACCCTCAAAGGAACCTATCTGCTAAATTTCAAGTTTGTATGCATTGTAGTTTCTGAGATTTCGTGATTATAAAATAGGCCACATGTAATATTGAAATCGACAGTAAACGAAGTGGAGATTTTATTGCGGAAATGCCTTGGGAACATTGATAAAAAAGGCCTTTCATCTATAGTTTCATCAAAAATGGCTCGCGCTATACTTTTATTCAATTTTTAAAAAAATTAGTTTTTATATTAGAAAATCTAAGGGTCGTAAAGAAAAGTGAAGCAAACAATTTGTGCACTATGAAAATACAATTTGAGACTTAGTAAATTGAAATCGGTCAACAAATAAAAAAGTTATTACAAACAAAATGAAAATCGGCCATTTTTTGTTTTTGTTATAATTTTGCAAACAATTGTGAAAGGTTAAATAGCCCTTAGGACGTGAGACTTGCTTAAAAGGTGTGCAAAAGATGGGCGCTGTAGGTGCAATAGTTTTTGCAAAGTACTGAATATTTATCCCGACAGCGGGAGAACTGCCATCTTTGCACGGCTATAAAGCTGCCAATTGTTAATAAACCAATTGCATTTTAAAGATGAAGAGCTTAGCTAACAAACTAATAAACGATTTTTAAGACATTGAAATTCTATGTTTAAAAGAAAATTTTAGATCATTTTTTCTTATAAACAAATGGAATATCTTTGTTATTTTTAATGCTAGACCTTTTCAGTAAAAAACATTGAAATGCTGGTTTAAAAACAAATTTATTATGGCAAATAGAACTCTCTACGACCAATACAAGCCGAGTTAATCACTTTTTAAAAAAGAAACAAAGCGCTATTATTTAGAAACATCAAGGATTGAAATTTTCTCAACTTTTTAACAAAGATTCAACCGTTATTTCCAAGATGATAGCAAAAAAATTGTTGAAGTCTTCCAACTTATTAAAATAAACAACAATAAATAAACATTTTTTGTGGAGCTTTAAGGGCTCGTCAATAAAATAAATAAATAAACAAACAAACATTATCAAAGCTTTTGCGTTTTTTTTTAATTTGGACGATTTTATTAATTCTATGTATATAAGAGCAAAATACCACTGACTAAATCATTAATGACGTAAAAATCCGATATTAGATTCGAAACCATAGTTAGCCATTGTTATGGTTAAGGACAACCCCGATGCGTTGTAAGTTCACAATCAGTCCCCATTGGAGATAATATACCCTTAGTATTCCCAGGGTAGGGGTGGGAGCAAGGGAAAGGTAAAAATAATATAAACG